>VSMD01032028.1:0-55438 GCA_008750895.1 Mirza zaza | reverse complement strand
CAAATGGTAGATCTACTTGTATCGCTTTGATGTATCTCCATATTGCTTTCCACAGAAGTTGAACTAGTTTGCAGTCCCACCAGCAGTGTAGGAGTGTTCCTCTCTCTCTGCATCCATGCCAGCATTTGTTGTTTGGGGACTTTTTGATAAAGGCCATTCCCACTGGAGTTAAGTGATATCTCATTGTGGGTTTTGATTTGCATTTCCCTGATGATTAGAGATGTTGAACATTTTTTCATATGTTTGTTGGCCATTATTCTGTCTTCTTTTGAGAAGTTTCTGTTCATGTCCTTTGCCCATTTTTGATAGGGTTGTTTGATTTTTTCTTGCTGATTTTCCTGAGTTCTAAATAGATTCTAGTTATCAACCCTTTATCAGATGCGTAGGATGCAAAAATTTTCTCCCATTCTGTGGGTTGTCTGTTTGCTCTCTTGACAGTTTCTTTGCCTGTGCAGAAGCTTTTTAATTTCATCAGGTCCCATTTGTTTATTTTTGTTGCTGTTGTTATTGCCTTTGGGGTCTTCTTCATAAATTCTTTGCCTAGGCCAATGTCTAGAAGAGTATTTCCAACATTTTCCTCTAGAATTCTAATAGTTTCACACCTAAGGTTTAAGTCTGTTACCCAGTGTGAGTTGATTTTTGTGAGAGGTGAAAGGTGTGGGTCTTGTTTCAGTCTTCTACATGTGGCTATCCAGTTTTCCCAGCACCATTTATTGAATAAGGATTCCTTTCCCCAGTGTATGTTTTTGTCTGCTTTGTAGAAGATTAGTTGGCTATATGAGGATGGTTTTATATCTGGGTTCTCTGTTCTGTTCCACTGGTCAATGTCCCTGTTCTTGTGCCAATCCGAAGCTGTTTTAATGACTATAGCTTTGTAGTATAGTTTGAAGCCTGGTAAATTGATACCTCCTGTTTTGTTTTTATTGCCTAGGATTGCTTTTGCTATACGGGGTCTTCTCTGGTTCCATACGAAGCATAAAATTATTTTTTCTATATCTGTGAAAAATGATGATGGTATTTTGATAAGGATTGTGTTGACTCTGTAGATCACTTTGGGTAGTATAGACATTTTAACAATGTTGATTCTGCCAATCCACGAGCATGGTATATTCTTCCATCTGTTTATGTCCTCTGCTATTTCCTTCTTCAGTGTTTCATAGTTCTCCCCGTAGAGGTCTTTTACCTCCTTAGTTAAATATATTCCAAGGTACTTTATTTTCTTTGTTGCTATTTTGAAGGGAATTGAGTCTTTAATTTGGTTCTCACTTTTACTGTTGTTGGAGTATATGAATGCCTCTGATTTCTGTGTATTGATTTTGTATCCTGAGACTGTACCAAATTCATTTATCATATCAAGGAGTCTCATGGTTGCATCCTTTGGGTTTTCTAGGTATAATATCATGTCATCAGCAAAGAGTGAGAGTTTGATCTCTTTTGCTCCCATTTGGACGCCCTTATTCCACTCTCTTGTCTGATTGCTCTAGCGAGGACTTCCAGCACTATGTTGAACAGAAGTGGAGATAGTGGACAACCTTGTCTTGTTCCAGTTCTAAGTGGGAATGCTTTCAATTTTTCTCCATTCAGTATGATATTGGCTGTGGGTTTGTCGTATATGGCTTGTATAATTTTTAGGTAAGCCCCGTCTATGCCTATTTTGTTGAGCGTTCTTATCATAAAAGTGTGTTGAATTTTCTCAAATGCTTTCTCTGTGTCTATTGAGAGGATCACATGGTCTTTGTTTTTGCTTCTGTTTATATGGTGAATTACATTTATAGATTTGCGTATGTTGAACCATCCCTGCATCCCTGGGATGAAGCCCACATGGTTGTGATGAATTATTTTCTTGAAAAGCACCTGGATTCAATTGGCTAGGATTTTGTTGAGAATTTTTGCATCTATATTCAAAAGAGATACTGGTCTATAGTTTTCTTTTTTTGTTGCATCCTTTCCTGGTTTTGGTATCAGGGTTATGTTTGCTTCATAAAATGCATTGGGGAGATTTCCATCCTTCTCGATATTGTGGAATAATTTCTGTAGGATAGGCATCAGTTCTTCTTTGTAGGTGTGGTAAAATTCAGGTGTGAAACCATCTGGTCCAGGATTTTTCTTTTTAGGAAGGTTTTTTTATTGCTATTTCAATTTTAGTACTTGATATTTGGTCTGTTTAGGAATTCTATGTCTTCCTGGTTGAGTCTAGGGAGGCTGTGTGTTTCTAAGAAATTGTCCATTTCCTCCACATTTTCCAGTTTGTGTGCATAGAGGTTTTTGTAGTATTCATAAATTATATCTTGTATCTCCGTAGCATCAGTTATAATTTCTCCTTTATTGTTTCTGATGGAGCTTATTAGAGATTTTTCTTTTCTGCTTTTCGTTAGTCTAGCCAATGGTGTGTCAATTTTGTTTAATTTTTCAAAGAACCAACTTTTTGTTTTATTAATCTTCCATATAGTTTCCCTGTTGTCAATTTCATTTAGTTCTGATTTGATCTTAATGATTTCACTTCTGCTGGGTTTGGCGTTGGTCTGTTCTTCTGTTTCCAGCTTTTCGAGACGATTCGTTAGGTTGTCTATTTGTGATCTTTTCAACTTTTGGATATAGGCATTTATGGAAATAAACGTTCCTCTCAGGACTGCTTTAGCTGTGTCCCACAAGTTTTGGTAACTTGTGTCACCTTTGTCATTTAGTTCAAAGAATCTTTTGATTTCCATATTGATTTCCTCATTTATGAAGTGATCATTCAGCAGACGGTTCTTTAGTTTCCATGACTTTGTGTAGAAATGAGGACTCCTGTTGGGATCGATTTCTACATTTATTCCACTGTGGTCTGAAAAGATTCATAGTATAATTTCTATTTTTTAAAATTGTTTGAGACGTGCTTTGTGTCCTAGCGTATGATCAATCTTAGAGAATGACCCATGAGCTGATGATAAGAACATATATTCAGTGGTTTGGGGGTAGAATGTCCTGTAAATGTCAGTCAGGCCCATTTGTTCTAGGGTTCTGTTTAAGTCCATTATTTCTTTGTTGATTTTCTGTTTGGAGGATCTGTCCTGTGCTGTCACTGGGATGTTAAAGTCTTCAATTATTATGATGTTGTTGTTTATCCATTTGTTTAGTTCCAGTAGATTTATGAATCTGGGTGCACCTAGGTTGGGTGCATATATACTTAGAATTGTTATGTCCTCTTGTTGAATTGTACCCTTCACCATTATATAGTGACCTTCTTTGTCTTTTATTACTTTTGTTGATTTAAAAACTAAGTTACCTGTAATCACCACCGCCATGCCAGCTATCTTTTGGCTTCTATTTGCTTGAAATATTGTTCTCCATCCCTTTACCTTTAGTCTAATTGCATCCTTGCAGGTTAGATGTGTTTCCTGAAGGCAGCAGATACTTGGCTTGTGTTTTTTTTATCCATTCGGCCAGCCTATGTCTCTTGAGTGGGGAGTTCAAACCATTCACATTTATTGAGATAACTGATAGGTGGGGCAGATTTCTGTTCATTATGTTTGGTTGAACTTTGTTGCTTTGTTTTCTCTCTTGAGCCATTGTGGTGTCTGGGCTTTGATCTTTAGCTTTGAGTAGATTTACATTCGTGAGTGTTTATTGTGCTGATCCGTGGGCTTTCCTTTGTATGTTACTTGCTTCTTTCGTCTTACAGCTCTTAGAAGGGCCTCTTTTGTTGATATTTTGTTCAGTCTGATGACTGCATGTCGTGACGTCTTCCTGTTTGCATTGACTCTCCCAGGGGTCCGCTGAGCTTCCTGAACTTGTATATCAAGATTTTAGCAAGGCCTGGGTAATTTTCCTGTATTATATCTTCAAATAGCTTGTCTAACCCTTGAGTGTTGTCTTCTTCCCCTTCTGGTAACCCTATGACCCTCACATTAGGTTTCTTCACATAATCCCACATCTCTTGTAGGCTTTACTCTTTTCTCTTGTTTCTCTGCTCTATCTCTGTGACTGATTTATTTAATTGGAAGGTGTTATCTTCAATCTCTGAGCTTCTTTCTTCTGTTTGATCTACCCTGTTCTTGAGGCTTTCCACTGTGTTTTGTAGTTCCCTGAATTGATTCTTCATTTCCAGGAGTTCAGTTAGACTTTTCTTCATTGTATCAATTTCTTTAGTGAATTTTTGTTCCAGGTCCTGGAGGCTTTTTGTGGTTTCTTTGTGTTGGTTATGGAGTTGTTCTTGCAGGTCGTGAATTTTCTTATGACCCACATTCGAAATTCCTCTTCTATCATTTTGGTTGACTGATTTTGGTTGGTGTCCATTTCTAAGGGGCTGGTGCTCCTCTTTGGGCGTGTGGTTTCCATTTGGTTCTTCATATTTCCGGAGTTCCTTCGCTGATTTCTTCTTATGTTGATCTATTGTTGTTCTTTCCTTTTGGTTTTTGTTTGGGTATCCACACGCCTTATTCAGTTTCTGAGCCGGTAGGTGGTGTCTGTGGGTGAGATTTGACCACTCTCTGTATGATGAGTTAGTAGGTGCCATGAAGAGGGTGTGCAGGCTGTCCTCCCTGTCAGTAGGTGGCGCTTGCTTGGAGGAACAGGTTACGCTGTTGTTTTTGTGTCCTGTAACCAGCTCCTGTTCCTGTAGAGAGGCACTCTAGTTCCTCAGGTGGTCGGTGGGGCCCTGGGACTTCCAGGTATGTCCTTTTCTCCCCCTCATTGGGGACAGGTCTGGGAGTGAGTGTGGGTGGAGCTGGGTTTGGCGAGCCTCATTAGCAGGGGTCCAAGTTCTGTTCTCTGCTTCCAGGAGAAGCTGCCAGGGAGGGGCTAGAATGGCCCTGTTCAGTCAGGAAGTCTACATGTGGGGTGGGGCTGTCTGAGACCCGCAGTCTGTAGCGGGCCTCGCTTCTTCCCACCCTCCCCAACTCCATGGCTTCTCCTAGGCCTCTGCCACCAGGGCAGACCTCATGCCACCGGGCCTTCCCTGGCCTAGATGCCAGGCGGGAGGTTCTCTGCACAGGAACGCCACCTGGGCTGGGTGCATAGCCTCCCTTTGGGAGGAAGGTTGCCCTCTAGGACACTGATCTGCCCCCGAAGGCACACACACCTCAGTAGGCTGTTTACGAATGTCCCTTCTGTGCCCTGGGCAACGCAAGACCTGGGTGCACGGGATCTGGTCTGCAGGTCTGACCTCTGGGCCTCAGAGTTCAAACTATTTCCCCACCGGGGAGAGGAGTGCCAGTCCCAATTCACCCACGGGGAGCCCAGGCTGGGTCTACATCTCTCAGCCTCAGGGTCTGCCCCGTTCTCCTGGGATCACCATGCCAGCAGCACCTGGGAGGGCTGGCACGTGAGGAGCTCACCGTCTGAGTTCCCCTCAGTCAGCTGTAGGGCCCCAAAAGGGAAGGTTTCGTTCCCTGGAGGTGCCTCCGGTGGTGGCTATATTGTCTCTCTTGGCAGCCGTGGATAGGGTGGGGGAGGGGAGAAGGAGGCAATATGGCGCCTGCCGCACGGCTCCCGTCTGTGCACAGGGAAGTGCCCTGCAGGAGTTGGGAACCTGGTGCCATGTCCGCTATAGGCTTACCGCTCATTGGTGGTGGCTGTCTCTGGGCTGGTGTCCGCAGGTCTCTCCACCCACTGGGGAGCCCACCAGCAGTCAGAGATGCAAGGGAGCAGAAAGTTAACTGCTCCACCTACCCTTGCTGCTGGTCTCCGGGCTGCCCCAGAGGTCTCAGCTTCCAGTTCTCTGCAACCTCCTCCTGTGGAGTCTCCCGTGGTGTGAGGTACCCCTCCTTCCGACCCTCGTCCGATATATGCTCGTCTTCTTGCTTCTTTTTTGTAATTTCTGCTAAAGTCTGTCTTTTCTGCAGAGACACTCTGTCTTGCGGTGTTTCTCGTTCGCCATCTTGCTTCTCTATCCTGTAAGAAGTTCTTCAGACTGCTAGTGTCACTTCCCTAACTACTTAAGTGTGTTAAATGATATCTTCCTGGATGAAAGAGATATTTTACCTCATAATAAAGAATGCCTACCCCATCTCATGTGTTATTCAGATATCACTGAAAGAAATTATAAAGTATTTATTGATCAAAGAATGAATGCTTCCTGTTATCTAGTTTAACATAAAAGAATAATAATAGCTTCATATAAATATTTCTCAAGGAGCACTATTTAGTTCTTAGTGTTCAGCCTCTGAGTTAGTACTAAATGTTCTAATACAGGAATATAAGTATACTGGTATTTCTGTTTTGTACAGTAAAACTGCCAATATTGGGTATTACTGAAAAGCTTTTAAAAGTTGTTCTGCTTATATTGAAAAGGCTTAAACATACTAAAAGTATGACAGTCAAAATGTTGTATTTAATAGAAAAATCTGTCCGTATACATAATTGTGCCAGACCCCTTGATGAGAATACCATGATAAACTACATAAGTCAGTCCTTTCCCTAAAGGGCTAGTGAGATCACTGCCAAGATCAGTGTAACACTTTAGGCCATTGTCATGAAAGATAATAACATGATTAATTATAAGATAACATATACAGAGCACCATGTGAAATAAATTTAGGGAGCTTTAATTTTTGCTGACTTAGAGCTACATTGAGGTAGTAATTTACTGGTCCTCAGTTCATTCCAACAGGCTGTTTAGCTCCTTAACCATGTTGTCTCACCATCAATAACTGTGAGAATAAGGATTTGTTTAAAAAGATAAATTTAGTAAGAGTACTTCTAGTTCTAAAGGTACAAAAATGAAAATTCTCTCCTAAATGTAAATTCTCTTTCTTCTCATGAAGTTTTAATAATTTTAGAAAAGATGATAGAGTTATTCTGAAAGTAAGCATTTGGGTCCCACTATCAGGTATATAGTACAGCTGTCATTAAAGCTGTAGAGAACAAATATTTTCCCTATTGGCAGTGGTTCCCAAATTCTGTTGCTTTTTAAAATCTTGATGTTTGTTGTTACTATCTAGTAGGGCTTTTAAAAACTTAGGGAAAATGATCTAGGAATTTAGTAAATTAGTAACATACTATATCTGTTTTCTCTTTGATATATATATCATTTTTGTGATTTATTTTTGGTTTTGATTAAAAGTTATTCTCAAACTTGAGCATATATCAAATCACTGAGAATGTTAATTAAAACACACAGTTCTGGACCCCACCACCAAAGTTTCAACTCATCAGGTCAGGTGTGGAACCACAGAATTTGCATTTCTGTCAACTTCCTAGCAGGTCATTCAGGAGTCCAGGGACCATGAAAAATGTAGCCGAAGTTTGAAGTATAAGTATTATATTTTGTTTTTCTCTGATATAAACTTTAATAGACATTGGGGGCCACTGACTTAAATGACCTGTAATAACTCATTCAGATTCTCCATATCCCCAGAATTGACAGTTTTTATATCAGGTGTAATGACATTTAAGAATACAATGTAGGAGATAAACTTATACTATTATTACTAATCATTGACATCATCACTTCTGCTATTATCTTTTTAAGGTGTGTCACTTTCCTACAGGGGAGAGAAACATCATAGATTACTTCTGATTTTTAACTTCTGCTATGTAGAAATGTACAAATGAATAATTCGCAAGGGCCTTCTGAATTTGAAGTGCCATTTAAAATTTTTGTGTAGTAAATGTACAGTCCTATGTGTAGCTTAATGGGGAGAATACATTTTGAGATATGCCTCATTAGGCAATTTCATCTGTTAACATCTTAGAGTGAACCTAGATGGTATAGCCTACTAAACACCTGGGCTATATGGTATGGCCTGTTTGTTACTGTACTGAATACGGTAGATAACTGTAACATGATGGTATGTACTTGTGTATCTGAACATATCTAAACACAGAAAAGGTACAGTAAAAAGATTTTTTAAATGTTACGCCTGAATAGGGCACTTAGGGTGAATATAGCTTGCAGGACTAGAAGCTCCTCTGGGCGAGTGTGAGTGAGAGGTGGGTGAATGTGAAGGCCTGGGGTGTCACTGTGCACGACTGTGAGCCTTATGACGCTGTACACTCAGCCCGCACTAAGTTTGTTTAAAAATATTTTTCTTTCTTTGATAATAAATTAACCTTAGTTTACTGTAACTTTTTTACTTTATAAACTTTTTACCTTTTCTTTTTGACTCTTGTGTAATAATAACATTTAGCCTAAAACACACATTGTACAATTGTACAAAAATATTTTCTTTCTTTATATCGTTATTCTGTAAGCTGTTTTCTATTTTTAAATTTTTCTTTTTTACTTTTTAAACCTTTTTGTTAAAAACTAAGACACAAATAGCCACATCAGCCTAGGCCTCCACAGGGTCAGGATCACCAATATCACTGTCTTCCACATTCACAACTGTCCCACTGGAAGGTCTTCAGGGCCTGGCGTCTCCTATGATGGCAACACCTTCCTGTGGAATACCCCTGAAGGACCTGCCAGAGGCTGTTCCACAGTTAACTTTTAGACTTTATAAATAGAAGGAGTACACTCTAAAAGGATTATCATAAGTATAGCATAGTAAATACATAAAGCAGTAACATTCATTATCATTATCAAGTATTATGTACTGCATTAATTGTATGTGGTATACTTTATTGGCCAGCAACGTGTTAAGTTTGTTTATACCAGCATCACCACAAACCTATAAGTAAGTTCTTGCACTCTAATATCATGACAGCTAACATGTCACTAGACCATAGGAACTTTCAGTTCCATTACAGTCTTATGGAACCACCATCTTTTATGTGGTTCATCATTGACTGAAATGTCCTTATGTAGCACATAACAATAATCTGATGTGGCACTTTAATACACTGTAAATTTGAGGACTAATATTTGAGCTTAAGCTACTTATCCTGTATCTGTTTCAAGTAATGTATAGAAAAGATGTCACAGTTTTATGGTTGATGCCTGGATAATTTTGCTATTTTCTTTATAAGACTTGATTAATTGTGACAGAACCAATAGTTTACGGTTTTTTAAAGTAAAATCAGTAACAACACTGATTCTACTACCTACCAAAGTGTAATCTCTGAGCCCTATACAAGAAATTATACTATAGAGCTTATCATATCTTGACTTTCCCTAACTCGACATACAGAATCACTGGAGCAAACATACTGAAGTGAAATCAGAAAAAATTGTCATGTCATGTATTTATTAAAATTGGCCCCCACATTTTCATGGGTTTCACCTCCAGGAACTCTACCAGATTCTCACGATGAAGAGCCTGAAAAGATCCACTCATGTTTCTGGCAGAGGGTAGAAAAAAATAACCATTTTGAAATAGGACCAGAGTTTCTCCATAACAAAAGCCTCCAGGGAAAAAGACTTTACTGGGGGAATGGCATTTACTTGACTTCAACCCTCTAGCCTTCCTGTCTCACCTAAGGAGGAGAGAAAGAGAGTGATGCCAGTACTTGGTGATACTCACACAGGCCCACTAAAAGACAGACTTAATCGTAAAATTTCAGAATGCTTCTCCTCCCCCATACCTTATCACCAAGCAACAGGGCTCTACAGTGGAATACAAGTGAGCAGGCTACACGGGCAGATCTATCTAAGGAGGAGTTCTTAATGAAGCCCCAGACAATAAGGGAGACAAAAACAAGGACTCCAAAGGAATTTGAAGGCTCTGGCACCTATACCTACCGAAAACATTAAACATAGCCCAAATCCTGGCCAGATTAACATAAAACCACACATTAAAGGTCTGTTTATCTCACTTTAATGTCATGTCCAATACATCATATATGGCATCAGTGAAAAATTACATGGCAAAAAAAAAAAAAAACCAAAAACAGTCTGAACAAAGCAAACATCAGAACCAAACTCAGATATGTCACAAGTTTTGGAATTATTAGATAGGAAATTTAAAACAACTATGATTAATATCATAAATATGTTCTAATGTAAAAGTGGACATTTAAGAATAAATGGATGTTTGCAGAGAGATAGAAATTCTAAGAAAGAATCAAAAGGAAATGCTAGAAATCAAAAGCACTATAACAGAAATGAAGAATGCCTTTGATGGGTTCATCAGTAGACTGGATATTCATGACTAAGGAAAGTATAAGTGATCTTGAAGACATGTCAATAGTAATTCCCCAAACTAAAATATAAAGAGAAAAATAAATAATGGGGAAAAGAAGAAAAAACAGACAGAACATCTAAGAACTGTGGGACAATTTCAAAATGTGAAATGTATGTATAATTGGAGTGTCAGAGAAGATGGAACAGAGCAAAAGAAATATTTGAAGTTATTAGTGGCCAAAAATTTTCCAAAATTGATGACATATACCAAACCACAGATCCGAGAAGCTCAGAAAACACCATACAGGATAAATACCCCAAAAATCTACACTTAGGCATATCATATTCAAACAGCAGAAAAGCAAAGAAAAAATCTTGAAATAAGCCTTAGGAAAAAAAAATACCTTGCCTATAGCAGAACAAGGTTCATAGTTACAACTACCTTCTTATAGAAACTATGCAAGCAAAAAGAGAACGGAGTGAAATGTTTAAAGTTTTGATGTGTGGAAAGAAAAAACCACCAACCTACAATTCTGTATCAGCAAAATTATCTTTTAAAAGTGAAGAGAAAATACTTTCAAACAAAAACTGAGAGAATTCATCACAAACTGATATTTCCCTCAAGAAATTTTAAAAGAATTCTTCAGGGCTAAAAAATATAGATCAGAAACTTGTATCTACATAAAAACAAAGAACATCAGAAGAGGAATAAGTAGAGGTAAAATATTCTTACACCATCTTAAAAATAACTGCGTGTTTAAAGTAATTCTAGTGACTGTGTACTAGGGCAGCAGTCCCCAACCTTTTTGGTACAAGGACCAGATTCATGTAAGACAGTTTTTCCATGGACCAGGCTGGAGGAGAGGGGGGTGGTTTCAGGGAAATTCAACTGCATTACATTTATTGTATACTTTATTGCTATCATTATTATTAGATTGTAATATATAATGAAATAATTATACAACCCACCATAATGTAGAATCTAATGCTGCCACTGATCTGACAGGAGGCGGAGCTCAGGCGGTGCTGTGAGTGGTGGGGAGCGGCTGTCAGTGCAGATGAAGCTTCACTGGCTGTCTCGCCACTCACCTCCTGCTGTGCAGCCCAGTTCCCAATAGGCCACAGACCAGACCAGATTATAGCATATGGATAAGTGACATGAAGGACAGCGATGCCATAAGAGATGGGAAGGGAGAATTGAGAATGCCTTGTTATTTATTAAAATTGGTACTTTCTTGGCAGTGACAACCAAGAATCTCCTTTTCACCAGCATTGTGTGATGACCTCTTCCAGGGAAACAGTGGTGGGCCATAAAACTTTACTGTACTACATCTTCAAAGATGAGTGATTTTACAACAACACCCCCCTACACACACACACACACATACACAACCACCATATATAGAGAACTATAGATGAGATTAAATAAGGATAAGGGGTAGTAAAAATAAAATGGAAAGAAACTTATCAGGATAAATCTATAAAATTATGTGCAAGTAAAAAAGGCACAAAAGCAAGACAATAAGTAAAAATTCCTAAGAGAGTAATTGAAAAGTGAAAAGTTCAAGAGTATCAGAATCAACAGGGCATGGTGGTACATGCCTGTAATCCCAGCACTTTGGGAGGCATAGGTCAGAGGACCCCTTGAGGCCAAGAGTTCAAGACCAGCCTGGGCAATGTAGTAAGACCCTCATCTCTACAAAAAATATTTAAAAATCAGCCAGGCATGGTGGCACACACCTGTAGTTCTAGCTACTTGGAATGCTGAGGCAGGAGGATCCCTTGAGCCCAGGAGTTTGAGGTAACAATGAGCTGATTATGCCACTCCACTCCAGCCTGGGCAACAGAGCTAGACCTTGTCTAAAAATAAGAAAGGAAGTATCACAATAATTTATAATAATGTATGTTATCTGAGCATGGAGAATGCATGTATACAGTAAACTCCACAGTGACAGTGGGTTATTCTATGAAGATTTATTTTTTTTTTTATTCAAAAAATCTTTATTGAATATCTACCAAGTACAAGCTAGGCTCATTGAGAAGTATGAAATATATTCATTGTCCTAAAAAGTCTATGATTTATTTGGAGAGAGCAAACAAGAAAAAATTAAAAATAGAAGCCACTAATAAAAGATTTATCAGAAGACTAATAGCTTTCTAAAAGATGATTGACTTTACTATTCACAGGCTCCTTCTTCTCTAAGATGTAGGTGTCCAGAGTGGAGTCTTATGAAAAAACTAGGATTCCATATCCTACTACACTTCCTAGAAACTGGATGTGCTTGACCTTGTTTGCCTGGATAATTGAGCATGATATTTTGCCAGGTTTTATGAATATGCAAAAATATTTAGATGAGGTTACAGCCATCAAAAACTTTATTAGGAGCTAGACATACATGTTAAAATAGCTTCATAAATAGTAATTACAAAGCAGGTAATTACAAAATAAGTGTCAAATTAATGGCAACAACAAGAAGGGCAACAGAAGTTCAAAGAAGGAAGAGACTAGTATGGACTAGATTGATCAGGTAATACTTTATGAAGGAAGTCTTCGTTTGACGGACCAGAAGTGAATCAGAAGAAATGTAGATGCAGCATTAGCAAAGTCAAAATAATGGGAAATGTAAGTTTATTAGGCAAATACATGCAAAAAATAATAACCAAAAAAGAAGAATCTTGTTCTGGTTTTTGAAATCTATAGTAGACACAAAAGCTATAATATCTGTGAATTTATTTTTTATTTTTTTAACTTCATAGAGGAAAAATTCTTATATCCTAGACAGATGCTCCCATTGGTTTCATTTAGTTGCTATAGCATTTTTTGCATAACTTAGCAAATGGTCTCATTTCATGTATATATTGTTCTTTGCACAAAATATTGTTTTAAAATATAATTTAGTGAGCAGTTTACTAACCATTATAATACATTTTACTTAATTATGTATATTTACAATGAGCAATAGTTGAGAAGATGAATCTTAGTTTATTTCAAGATTTTACATTTTAGAGAAGTCAATAAAGAATCTAAAATGGGCCTGGTTGCCCATTTCTTGACATATGTTTTAAAATAAAGGCTAGGAAAGAAAGAAAGAATAAATGAATGAATGAATGAATGAAAAATATTCTTGTAACAAGTATAGTATTGAGCACTTCTGTTTTCCATCCAACACGTGAAGAGCTTGGAAGTCGTATTCCCATCTTCACCATTTAAAAAAAAAGATGAACAAACTGAAATTCAACAATTCTTCTTACATCCATCAAAGAATGAAGACACAGGACAAACCACTGCCCCAAAAACTGTTATTAAGTATGAAATGTCTGATTTCCTTAAGTACCAAGTTTGAAAGTTTGCATCTTTGACATTTCAATTTGACACTTCTTGTTTTATTTTTATTGTGAAAATACATCCTTAGTCTTGCAAACACACATTTTGGCTTATGATTATCTTTCAAATTATTTTTTAAGGCCGGGCGCGGTGGCTCACACCTGTAATCCTAGCACTCTGGGAGGCCGAAGCGGGCGGATTGCTCGAGGTCAGGAGTTCAAAACTAGCCTGAGCAAGAGCAAGACCCCGTCTCTACTATAAATAGAAATTAATTGGCCAACTAATATATATATAGAAAAAATTAGCCGGGCATGGTGGCACATGCCTGTAGTCTCAGCTACTCGGGAGGCTGAGGCAGAAGGATCGCCTGAGCCCAGGAGTTTGAGGTTGCTGTGAGCTAGGCTGATCCCACGGCACTCACTCTAGCCTGGGCAACAAAGCGAGACTCTGTCTCAAAAAAAAATTTTTTTTAAAGCAATTTTTGTGAAACCATGGATAAGTCAAAAATTCATGTTATTTTCAAATATGAGTTCCATTGTGGAACGAATGTAGCGCAGACAGCTTGAAATATCAACAGAGTGTTTGGGAAGGATGTAGCTAATGAGTGCATGGTATGTTGATGGTTTGAGAAGTTCCATTCTGGCGATTTTAATCTTGAAAAAGAGCCATGTGGATGACTTGAGACCAAAGTGATTAATAAACAGCTGAAAGCTATAGCGGAAGCAAATCCATCTCAACCTACATGTGAATTAGCAGCAAGGTTTGACCTTACTATTCCAATGATATTGGACCATTTGATACAAATGGACAAGGTAAAGAAGCTGGATAGATGGGTTCCACATGAATTAAACGTACATCAGAAGAGAAATCGTCTCAAAGTTTGACTTTGGTGCAGTGTCTCAGGCCTGTAATCCTAGAACTCTGGGAGGCCGAGGTGGGCAGATTGCTTGAGGTCAGGAGTTCGAAACCAGCCTGAGCAAGAGCAAGACCCTGTCTCTACTAAAAATAGAAAGAAATTAATTGACCAACTAAAAATATATATACAAAAACACATTAGCAGGGCATGGTGGCACATGCCTGTAGTCCCAGCTACTTGGGAGGCCGAGGCAGGAGGATCACTTGAGCCCAGGAGATTGAGGTTGCTGTGAGCTAGGCTGACACCACAGCACTCACTCTAGCCTGGGCAACAAAGTGAGACTCTGTCTGGAAAAAAAAAAAAAAAAGTTTGCCTTTGTTTGCTTTCATGACATAAAGGCAAAACATTTCTACACGGTATTGTTATGTGTGATGAAAAATGGATTATTTTTGACAGTTGCAAGCGTTTGACACATGGTTGGACAAAGGTGAAGTGCCAAAACACAGTCCAAAACTGAATATTCATCAAAAATGCTAATGGTATCTGTTTGGTGGTGCTGGTATTATCCACTACAGCTTCATGAAACCTAGCCAGCTGATCACAGCAGATGTCTGCTGCAACCAGTTGGACAAAATGATGAGGATGCTTGTGCTTAATCAAGCAAGATTGGTCAACAGAGACAGGCAAATCCTGTCTTGCAAGACAACACTTGACCATATGTCACACAAACAACACAGCTCTCACTACAGAGGCTGGACTTGGAAACTCTCTGTCATCCACTATATTCGCCAGACCTTGTACCAATTGATTACCACTTCTTCCAGACTTTGGACCACTTCTTGCAAGGACAAATATTCCATTTTCAACAAGCTGTGGAAAATGCCTCTCTTGATTTCATCACCACTCGCTCTCCAGGCTTCTTAACACTGCTGGCATAAACAAGCTACCGTTAAGATGGCAAAGCTGTGTCGATCGTTTAGGCACTTACTTTGATTAATTGTACTGCTTCTTGTTTGAGATGAATACACTTTTGATTCAAAATTGGACATTTTATAAATATGAAATGTTACCTAATAGACAGGCAAATACAGAGAAGCACAGTATACTGACTACAGAAGCCACAGCTGGAGTCAGCAACAGGTAGGAACACTTCAAGGGTGATTGACTAATTGCTGGAGACTGGACTTGAGACTAAATTGAAAACCCCTGGAGGCTTGGCCTTAGGGTACCACACAGTTCCTGAGTTTTACCTCCAGGAGCCCCACCATGCTCTCAGAGTCATGATTTAAGAAAACAACTCCCTTGTGCTTCTGTGTTTGTAGGATGAGGGGAGTAAACATTTTTAAAAAATACTCCAAAGCTGCAGTTCTCCTTAACAAACCTTGCCCTCAGGGGAAACTGTTTTACCAAAATATAAACAACTTGGGTTTTACCAGAGTCTAACTGACATTAGAGGAGTGAAATACCCAACTCTCCAGTCCCCTCTGTCCATCCTGTGTCACCCAAGGGGGCATGTGGGATGCTGGTGGGAACAAACCTAAGACCTAATCATGGGATTACAGAACACTTACCCTCCCCCACATCTCACCACCAACTCAGTCTACTATATAATAACAGGAAATTTAGTTGAGCAAGGGTCAGGCCCTATTTAAAAAGGAATCTCTAAGGAAACCCTCTACAAAGGAAGAAAAAACAAGCCCTAGTGGATGTTTAAGCTCTGACACCTACAGCCACAGCAGCCAGTTAAATGCAGCCTGATAGCTAGATAAACATAAAACCTCATAGTAAAGGCCTATTTACCTTTTACTCAGTACATGATGTCAGGCTTTCAACAAGAAATTACAAGGAATGAGAAAAGGCAAAACAAACAAAAATAGTCTGAATAGAGAAAACAAGCATCCGAACCAGACTCAGTTATGGCAGAGACTTTGGAATTATAAGATTGAGAATTTAAAATAACTGTGATTAATATGCTAAGGGCTATAATGGAAAGGGAAAATGCTTGAAATCAAAAACACTATAATAGAAATGAAGAATGCCTTTGATGGGCTCATCAGCTTGGACATGGCTGAGGAAAGAATTGGTGGCCTTGAAGATAGTGTCAATGGAAACATCCCAATCTGAAAAGCAAAGAGAAAAAAAGAATAAAAAATAGTTTTACCTTAGTGAATATAAAAGTGGTATGCCGATGGCCCCCAATGATTCATGCCTCCCCAGTAATCATGCCACAATTAGTCCCCTCCCATGTTGACTCTGCTTGGCCAAGGAGATATCAGCAAACGGTACACAAGGAGAACCTTAATAACCCTTACACTTTGGGACTTGCCCCCTCAGAATGCTGCCCGGAGAAGGCATGTGAAGAAGCCCAGGCTAGTCTCCTTGAGGATGAAACACCATAAATAGAGAAGCCCACACAGTCATCCCAGGTGAACTCCACCCCCAGCTGACCCACCAGCTGAATGCAGCCCAATGATCAACCCAGTCAAAACTAGCAGAAACTGCCCAATCCTCTGAGAAATAAAATGATTATAGTGATAAACCACTAAGTTTTGTGTTCATATGTTATACAACAATATTTGTGTTCATATGTTATACAACAATAATTGCAAAAATAAATGTAATATTCTGCTTTGCTTGATAAGCCAAATATGAAAGAATTTACTAAGGTAGAAATGTCAACTTTGATAAAAAAGGTATGTTTGTGCAGTATAGACATTAGTAGATATAGGAAAGGGAAAGACATACAGAGAAGCAGAAGCGGAGAACTTAAGAGTTTAAAAGATATCTTTATTGACAGAACATCAATCATGTCCTTTAAGGAAAAGGTGCATGTGAAATAAATTACTTTGTTAAAGGAAAAATTTTAAGGTATTTTTGTGTTTTTTTGTTTTGTTTTTTTGAGACAGAGTCTTGCTTTGTTGCCCAGGCTAGAGTGAGTGCCGTGGCGTCAGCCTAGCTCACAGCAACCTCAAACTCCTGGGCTCAAGCAATCCTGCCTCAGCCTCCTGAGTACCTGGGACTACAGGCATGCGCCACCATGCCCAGCTAATTTTTTCTATTTATATTAGTTGGCCAATTAATTTGTTTCTATTTATAGTAGAGACGGGGTGTCGCTCTTGTTCAGGCTGGTTTTGAACTCCTGACCTCCAGCAATCCACCCACCTCGGCCTCCCAGAGTGCTAGGATTACTGGCGTGAGCCACCACGCCCGGCCTGTTTTTGTGTTTTTTATCTATTGATAGCTAGTAATTGCTTCCAGGTATCTCCAAGTTGAGGCACATGTAACAGCTACCTAGTCTACTGAACATTTATTTTAAAATCACATGTTTCAGTAAAAATAACCTAACTTGCAATTTGGGACTAAAATCTCTTCTCACCTTTGGATTGTAAAGTAGTTCTGCATCTTTTGTCCCTGTCTTAGAACTAAGCAGTTTTACTCCCTTGCAAAAAAAAAAAAAGGTCCCTTATAAGCAAAATGACCATTCATTGGTTTATCTCCCAGAGAGGTATAAGTCTCCAACATGAAAAATAAAATATGCTAAATGTATAAACTAAGCTTTCCCATTTGGTTCATTTATATGACATTGCCCACTTTGGAAAACACAAGGTTATTTTTTTTCTTTTAATCCAGAGAATGACAGCTGAAACACTATTGCATGTAACCTCAGAAAAGTTTACCGCCCTAATGCAACTCAAAAGGAACACTGACCATTAAATTAGATCTCCACAAGTAGTAACACCTAATGCAATTTGTTTTTATGAGCGCTGTGGATTTCTTTTATTGTTTCCTTTTTTTTATTTTTCATGTGCATTTGCAATGGTTTTTGCCACTAGATGCTTATGTGCATTATGCTATAGAAAAACAATTATCAGAATCAAACTATTCAGTTCCTCAAAAAATTAAACAGAGTTAGCATATGACTAATTAATTTCATCCCTAAGTATATTCCCAAGATAAATGAAAAAATATGTCCACTTAAAATCTTGTTCATGAATGTTCATAGCAGCACTAATCATAATAGCCAAAAAGTAGAAGCAAACCAAATGTCTATCAGCTGAAGAAGGGATAAACCAAATGTGGTTTCTATACAGTAAAATATTATTCAGCCATAAAATAGGAAACATGCTATTAATACAATGTGGATGAACCATGTAAAACATTATTCTAAATGAATGAAGTGAGACATAAAAGGCCATATATAATACAGTTTCATTTATATGAAAGGTCAATAATAGGAAAATTCATAGAGATAGAGAGGAGATTAATGGTTACCAGGGGATGAAGGGGGAAAGAAATGGGAAATAATTGCTAATGGGTATGGGGTTTGTTTTTGTGAAAATATTCTGGAATTAGTGGTAACAATTGCATAACCTTGTGAATATACTAAAAACCAGTGAACCACACACTTTAAACTGGTGAGTTTTATGGTATGTGAATTATACATCAATTTAAGAACAAAGAGACAAAAAACTACTCACATTCTAAATTTTTAACTAGGAAGTTGACAGATACAGCTTGAACCAGGGTTTCAAATTTCTTAGTTTATTCCAAAAAATAAATGAGAAAAACTTCCATAAAAAACTGTTCATTGTTATACTATTTTTCAGGAACTAATATCAAGTTGCAATTCAACCAAGAAAACCAGAATATATGAGGAATGATTATATAATAATCAAAATAACTAACAGTTTATAGAGTTTTATATTAATAACTTATGAAGTAGTTTTACATATGTTAAAAGTTAAGAACTATTAATATTTTTGTACTTGTCTCACCAAATTCCTGCAGTAGATAGTATTGTTTGGTGGTATTATTCTAATTTTACAGATGAGTAAACATTCAATTATATTTTTGATGTTGTATCCTTAAGCATCTCCAGGTCAAGGTTAGTCTTTTTCATCTTGTATAAAAGGCATATATAGTGTATATTCAATAAATGTTTCCATAATGAGTACACAAACTAAGGCTCAGAGAAGGCAAGGGAGTTACTAAAGATCAAACAAAGCCGTGTTAAAATGCATACCTTTGGCATTAAAAGCCTATGTGTTTTCCATAATACCATATTTTCAATTCTCCCATGGAACACATTTGTTCAAGATGTAATTCAAAATGCTCCAAAAGCATAAGTCAGTGGATTCCTTTATTCTCCATTATATTAATAATTCAACTCCAGAAAAAGAAACCAACCATTGTTTTAAGAAGTTTTCCATAAATGGCCACAATCCTAATTTCTGAAGTCTAGGAATTTAGCATTTGAACATGTAACCTCACAAATTTTCCATATCCTGTTCACTGAGGATAATTCAGGATCTTTCTTTCTGAAGCCACATTCTAGAGCACCTAGTACCATCACATGCTTTTGAAAGATATTAACCACTTTCTCTTCATGGAGTATGCCTTTTTTATGAAGACAGCTGTTTCTTGTTCCTAAGCAGATCACTAAGTAGGACTCTTTAAAAATCAGGAGTATTTATATAATGACATCAAATTAACACAGGTTTTACATTTGTAATTTTATCATAAAATACACTCATAGTGGAAACTAGTCTTTCCTAAAATCCAAGTAAAATGATGTGCCTTCATTATGTAAGTAGAAGATTTTACCATTAGACAGAGATCAGCTGCTTGTTATTTTTTCTATGTGGTTAACCATCCATTTAATTAAAATCAATGAACTTTAAAACATAAAAATAAGAGGATAAGCTGTATGATTTAGCAAATGTATTAGATGGCAAGTGATTATGGTTCTCTAATGGATCCCTATTTGGATCCCTAAAATGGATCCAAATTATTAAATTAAATGCTAATATTTTTATCATTCTCAAAATTTCTTTTGGCTTCTTTTTTCATTCCAGACCTGTTTTATCCTTTTTTTATTTCCACTTCTGTATTCAAAGGTCGAATTATAATATGATATTGTACATATAAGTTTATCCTGTTGACAATAGCCTTTTAGCAATTATAATATTCTATATATAAGAATTAGCTGTCTCTCCAGGTAGCTAACTAAACACTTCAGCAATGAATTTAAATGTTATAAATCATCAGTGTTGTAATACACTTTATCACTTGCTTTCTATGGACAATATTCTAGCTTAGTTCATAATTTTTATTTAAAAAGTGGTCACGGTATATTACTGGAAATCATCCTGACATAATAATTATGATAGTCTGTATTATTTAAAATATTGAGGGCATTGGTGTCTTAGATCAAAACAAATATTTTGAGAAGACACTAAAATCACCTTATATTTTTTAATTGATTTTCGTAGAATACATATATACAGCATCTAACATATGGATTCATTTCTATAAATTTATATTGTCTGCTAGATCACAGTGGCTCAGCCCCGTAATCCCAGCACTTTGGGAGGCCAAGGCAGAAGAATTGCTTGAGGCCAGTTCAAGATCAGCCTGGGCAACATAGTGAGACCCCGTCTCTACAGAAAATAAGAAAAATTAGCCAGGCAGGGTGGCATGCACATGTAGTCCCAGCTACTTGGGAGGCAGAGTCAGGAGGATCACTTGAGCCCAGGAGTTCAAGGTTACAGTGAGTTGTGATCATGCCACTATACTACAACCTGGGCAACAGAGCAAGACCCTGTCTTTAAAAAAAAAAGAAGAAGAAGAAAGAAAGATTGTAATTATTAGTTGTTTGAAACATGAAACACTTTTTTTAATTATTTAAAAATTTTAGAATTACATTATCAGTAGATCATAAAGTACTAATTTAATTGCTAGACTTTTTTCTGGGTAGAATATCTGATTGGATAATACATTTACAATGAGCCTCATTACATTAAATAACACAAATTATACCCCACGATGGCATTTAGGAACAAGGGACTATGATAATTGTTATAGCTAGGAATATTTTAATAGATACATTAGAAACTTACCCTGTTAGCAATTAAAATAGACTAGCAACAAAGGAAAGCAAGTGATAATGTATTTTTAAATTTTTAATTTTATCACTTATCAAAAAAGCCTGAACCATTGCTTTTAATAGAATCCTAATTACTCTTGATAACTTTAGTATGAGAAAACAAATACATTAATACCGTGTTTCCCTGAAAATAAGACAGGGTCTTATATTTATTTTTCCTCAAGAAGACACCCTAGGGCTTATTTTCAGGGGATGTGTTATTTTCCCCTCAAAGCCTCAGCTTGCAGCACACACAGGATGGCCACGACCTGACAGGGGGAGCCAACCTTGTTGGTGAGGCTGCCCGCACCTTTCCGGTCACCTCTGGAATAGTAGCTGTCACTATGGGGCAGATGAGAAGGGCTGCTCTTACTGCTCCGCCAGGAAATGCATGGGCTATGCAGATACGCTGCGTAGCCACGCCCACCAGTAGGGCTTATTTTCGGGGTCGGGCTTCTATTGCGCAAATGTTTAGAAATCCTGCTAGGGCTTATTTTATGGGTAGGTCTTATTTTTGGGGAAACACGGTACTTGTTTCTCCATCCCTTCACCCTGCCAAGGAGAAGGATCACATGATTGGTCACCTTATGAGCAAAGAACATATAGATTGAGGGAATATCTATCACTTACAGTTGAAAGACTCAAGGCAAATGTGACAATAGAACAAAAGTATGATTCTCTTAGGCAGCTAGAAAATTAGAAACAGGCCATTAAAGAGTACATGTCAATTAACAAGAGGAATGCTACTGGCCAAATCATTTGTATGTTAGAGTCCCTATGTAATGAAATATATTTAATATTAAAGTTACCTATGAATAAAATATTTTTCTTTCAAAGTCTTCATTTTTTTAGCCTCTACTATCCATGTTATCCCACTTGCCATTCTCAAAATTACAAATTCTCAAAGGAAAGCACTGTCCTCTACCTGACACTCTCATTCATATTGTTTTCTTATAAGAAAATACAGTGTAACACCATGTGGAACAAAAACATGATGGTGTTTCTCTTAGAATCCCCCTACAATCAGTGAGAATAGTCCTGAAATTTTCACTCTGTCAAGTATAACCCTTTAAACTATCTAGAATAAGCCAGAGAACCTGAGCTTGTGCTAGTGTAGGTTAAGGGCTAGTAAATTATCTTATCCTCCTGGGCTATAATTGGATTAAACTCTTCTTCAGCAAATTTGTGCCCTTCATTCACTAAAGACCAACAGTACTAACCAGCCTCGTCCCCCAAAAGAACTGCTTAAATAGCCAGGCTTTGGGTATAGAGTAGGAATATCACAGAGCCCAAGGTATGCTCAATGAACTCAAACTCCACAACATTGAAGTATGGCCCTATAGCCTGGATTTTCAAAAATCAACCAAGCATAGTGGCATATGCCCACAGTCCCAGCTACTTGGGAGGCTGAGACAGGAGGATCACTTGAGTTTGAGGCTGCAGTGTGCTATGATCATACCTCTGAACAGCTATTGTACTCCAGCCTGGGCAATATAGCAGGAGCCCTCAAACAAACCAAACAACTGCTACAAAGATCAAAAAATGCCATGTCAGCTGGAATCTTTGACCGGATATAAAATGTTACCAATTCCCAAATCATATCCCAGGACCCCACAAATATTGCAGAGAGGTAAATAGTGAAAGAAAGGAGCACCTGGCATTGGAAAGAGTTGTTCTATGTGTTTACATGTCATTTTTATAGAGCAGTAAGACAATTACCACACTTCTTTTCAACAGAAGACAAGATCTCAGATGATAATAAAGCATACTGGGTGTGGGATTTGGAATTAGGCTCCTGAAATTAAATCCAAGCTCTACCACTTAGCAGCTATGTGTTTTTGGTCAAATTGCTGAATTGTATTTCCTTATAATAGAGATAATAATAAGAGCTACCCTCACTCTATTATTATTAAGAATAATTGAAATAATACACAAGAAGCACTTGCCACAGTTTTTGGCATATCATAAGCATTCAGTACCTATTAATTCTTTTATTATTGCTTACAGAATATATTTTAGTTTTTATACTTTGTCTTCTTTTGGTGCTTTTTGTCTCCATTTTAATTGATGTCAATATAGTCTTGTTTCAGAGCCATCAATTTAAGATCAACAAATACTTTTTGAAA
Organism: Mirza zaza; assembly: GCA_008750895.1. Lineage (NCBI taxonomy): Eukaryota > Metazoa > Chordata > Mammalia > Primates > Cheirogaleidae > Mirza > Mirza zaza. The sequence goes on along the minus strand of VSMD01032028.1, from coordinate 32,224 downwards.
CAATTTTCTCTTCCAAAGTTACACAAAACATTAGTTATTCAAATGTGTCCTTGTATCTTATTTTTATAGAGATACTATTTTTTCTCAAGCCAGGGTAGTGCCAGAAAAGTTGTAGATATTACTGTTAGATGAAAATTTCTTGTGGTTTAAAACCTTGTGGGGAAATCAGTGTTCTTTTGACTGAAAATGAAATACACACACACACACACACACACATTCACACACCAAGGAAGGTAAAATTTCGGTGACTTTTTTTCTTTGGCTAGTGAATTTTCCCCTTATGTTCTTCCTGCCTCTTATGTCAGCATACATACATTATTTTTTGTTTTTCACAAATAGATATTAGAACTAGAGTTATGATAGGGTTCATATCTAGTATTTGTAGACAGTAAAATTGGCTCCAATATCTTGCCTAAAAACAGAGTACATGGGAATTATTACAATGTAATTTATCTCCTTTTCTGCCTTATTACTTAATTCAGGATCTTAATTACAACACCACCTGCTTTAGAATAGCATTAATCAATGAAAAGTACATGTCAGTATAGTATTCTCCTAGAGAATAAGAACAAATCAACCCCCAAAACTATTATATTTTTAAAAATTACATAAATAGTGTGTACTTGTACTATTTTGGAAAGTCAGACTATAATGCAGCCATAGACAAAAGAACACAAGCATTTGAATCTGGTGGTCTGATATCACAAATGCCATTATATACTTATCATAAATTTTTCAAAATTCTTTTCACTGATCCTTTACCTGTAGGTAGTCTGTCTTTAAGTACTAATATTTTTGTAGTCTAAATTGATACAGTATTTCTTGTTGTCCACTACCATATTTCAACGGGAATGTATGTCTCAGGTCTGTCACGTTTGAAGGGTTAAGATTTCTTTTCACTTATTCATTCTTAGAATATATAAATGAATTAAACAGACCAAATTCTCAGCCCTCATGGAGATTACATTCTAGCAGGGAAGACAGGCAATAACCTAATAAGTAAAGTGTTTAATACTGTGGAGTTGTTAGGTGGTGCTTAGTACTGTAGGGTGGGGAGGAGGAATACAGCAGGGTGACAGGCGTAAGGGTTACTAGGGGAAGGGGGTCATCAATTTTATGTAGGGTGGTCAGAGTGGGCCTAAAAAGTGTCATCTGAACAAGGATTTGAAGGAGGTAAGGGAGTTAGACATGTAGTTATCTTTGGAAGAACATTCCAGACAATGAAGAAAGCAGTGCAAAGGCCCTGAGATATAAGCACTCCTGGAATTTCCAAGCAATAGTGAAGAGAGCAGTATGTTGGAGCAGAATGAAATAGAGGGACTAAAAAGGAGAAGATGAAGTCAGAGTTAAATGGGAGGTGGAGAGTGTAAATTAGGTAGGACATAAGCCAAGCTTTTATTCTGAGTGAAGCCATAGACTATAGGAGGAACAACACTTAAAGCAGGGAAACCAACTAGAAAGCTATTAACATAATTCAGGCAAGAGATGGTAGTGGCTTGGACAAAGGTGATAGCAGTGGAGATAGAAATGTTTTGGATTATGGATATATTTTAAACTGTGGATATATATTCTATTTTTTTGGCAGATTGAATGAATATAGGGTATGAGAAAAAGAGAGGAAGGACTTAACTATAACTATAGGTTACTGGAGTAACCAGGTGGAAAGATGGAGTTGCCATAACTGAGATGGAGCAGGTAGGGGGAGTAAAATCAGGAATTATGTTGTGAATATATTAAGTTCGTAATGTCTTTTAGACATGGAAATAATTGATGTTTAGCGTGCAGTTGGATATGAGAAACTGGAGTTCAGGGATCGGAACTCTGGAGTTATTATAAATTTGGGTGTGTCAAGGACTGACCTAAGTCAATTTGGTCATATATAATTCCAAGGTTTAGCAGCTATTCTCCTTACTACCAGTAAACTTGAAAGAAAATCTCAAACCAAATTTTGTGCAAATAAAGATCTTAACTAAATAAACATTCATTATCAAGCAGATAGAAAACTGTTCATATAATGTGTTTTACATGCTTTCCTGAGTATTTAGGTAATCCAACCACTACTTTGTATGAATGGTTCACTTAAGGAAGATAAGACTGTATGTCAGTGAAATTAGAAAATACTTTGAGATAAATGAAAACAAAAGTACAACATACCAAAACTTACAGGATACAGATAATGCAGTACCAGAGGGAATTTTATGGCTGTAAATGCCACGTTAAGAAACAGGAAAGATCTCAAATAAATAACCTAACTTTATACCATGAAGAACTTGAAAAAGAAAACCAAAAAAAAAAAAAGCCAGCAGGAGGAAAATAATAAAGATTTCATCAGAGATAAATGAAATAGAGAAGAGAAAAACAATAGAGAGAATCACAGAAATCAAAAGTTCATTCTTTGAAAAGATTAACAAAATGGACAATCATTTAGCTAGACTACATAAGAAAAAAAGAGGGACAAGACAAATAACTAAAATCAGAAATGAACTTGGGGACTTTACTAATGATCTTACAGAAATTAAAAGTATTATGAGAGAATACTGTGAACAACTGCACATCAATAAATTAGATAATCTAGATGAAATGGACAAATTCCTAGAAACACACCCAATGCCAAACTGACTCAAGAAAAAATAGTCTCTCAACAGACCCATACCAAGTAAAGAGATGGAACTGTTAGTCAAAAACCTCCCAAAAAAGAAAAATCAAGGAAAAAATGGCTTTACTGATGAATACTACCAACCATTTAAAGAATTAGCATCAATCCTACTTAAACTCTATAAAAAATAAAAGAAGAGGGAATACTTCCTAATATTCTGTGGTCAGCATTGCAAAACCCAGGCAAAGATAACACAAGAAAAGAAAACTACAAACCAATATCTCTTATGAATATTGATGCAAAAATCTTCAACAACATACTATGTGGCCGAATCCAACAGCACGTTAAAAGGATTTATATATACTATGACCAAATAGGATTTGTCCCAGGAATACAAATGTTGTTCAACATAAGAAAATCAAAAATCAATCAGTATAATATACAACATTAATAGAACTAAGAAAAAAAAAACAAATGATCATTTCAGTAGATGCAAAAAAACAAAATTTGACAAAATTCAACATCCTTTTATAATTAAAAAAACAACATACCAAACACAGTGGCTGGTGCATGCCTATAATCCCAGCTACTCTGGAAGCTGAGGAAGAGGATCACCTGAGCCCAGGAATTTAAGGCCGACCTGGGCAATAGAGCAAAACTTGTCTCAAAAAAAAATAATTTTTTAGAAAACACTGATCAAGATAGGAATAGAAAGGAACTTCCTTAACATCTTAAAGGGCCTGTAAGAAAAAAACCCAGCTATTTTGTAACACTGAGTTTAAGGAAAATAAGGAAAAAACACAGTCAACATCATCCTTCATGGTGAATGAATGAAAGCATTCCTCCCAAAGTCAGGAATAAGACTTAGGGGTGCCCACTTTCTCCTCTGCTATTCAGGTTTGTACTAGACTTCCTAAAGACAGCAATTAGGCCAGAAAAAGAAATAAAAGGCTTCCAAATTGGAAAGGAAGATGTAAAACTATTTCTATTTTCAGATGACATGATTCTGTATTTAGAAAATCTCATATAATCCACACAAAAAAATACTACTGGAGCTAATAAATGAATTCAGCAAAGTTACAGGGTACAAGATCAACACCCAAAAATCAGTTGTGTTTCCATACAACAGCAATGAACAGTCAGTCCAAAAAGGAAATTTTTTAAAAAAACAGTTCAATTTACATCATCATCTAGAAGAATAAAATACCTTGGAGTACATTTAACCAAGGAAGTGAAAGACCCTCTGAAAACTAGAAAACATTGCTGAAAGAAATTTAAGAAGATCTGATAAATGGAAAGACATCTCATGTTTTGGGTTAGAACTTAATATCAGTAAGATGGCAATATTCCCCAAAGTGATCTACAGATTCAAGGCAATCCCTGTCAAATTTTCAGTGGTCATTTTTGTGGAAATCAAAAAGCCAATCTTCAAATTTATATAGAACTATAAGGCGCTCAAAAAAACCAAAACAATATTGAAAAAGAAAAGCATAGTTGAGAGGACTTATACTTTCCAAGCTTAAAATTTACTACAAAGCTGCAGTAATCAACATTGTAGTGCTGGCATGAAGGTAGACGTATAAATCAATGGAATTGAATTGACAGGCCATAAATAAACTCAAACAGCTACAGCAAATTAATTTTTGACAAGGGCGCCAAGACCATTCAATGGGGAAAGAATATTCTCTTCAACATCGTGCAGGGGCATCTGTATAACAACATGCAGAAGAATGAACTTAGATTCCATATTTAAAAATTAATTAAAAATCAATGGTGTAAATACAAGAGCTAAAATTACAAAATTCTTGGAAGAAAACATAGGAGTAAATCTACATTTCCTCAGATTTCGCAATGGACTCTTAGACTTGACACCAAAAGCATTAGTAATAAATAAAAAATAGGTTGAATTTTGTACAAATGTAAAGATTTCATGCATTAAAGAACATTTTAAGAAAGTAAAAAGGAAACCCTACAGAATGGGAGGAAATATTTGCAAATCTTATCTGTGGTAGGGTGCTAGTATCCAGAACATATAAAGAACCTTTACAACTGGACAATGAAAACACAAACAATCCAATTTAAAAACGGACAAAGGACTAGACATTTCTCCAAATAAGATGTACTAATGGCCAAACAGCACAAAAAAAGATGTCCTACATCATTGGTCATGAATAAAATGCAAATCAAACCACAATGAGTTACTACTTCACAACCACTAGGATGACATTAATTAAAAAGACAGAAAACAGCAACTGTCAGCAAGGTTGTGAAGAATGGGAGCCCTCATATTTTGCTGGCGGTAATGTGTAATAAGATGGTATAGCTGCTATGAAAAACAATGTGGCAATTCCTCAAAAAATTAAACGTAGAATTAAACTGCATGAAGTACTGATACTTGCTACCATTTATATAACCCGTGAAAACATGCTAAGTGAAAGAAGCCAGATATAAATTATCACATGTATGACGCCTTTTAAATGATGTATGTAAAACAGACAAATCCATAGAGAATGAAAACAGATTAGAGGTTATGCGCAAAAGGGGAATGGGGAGTGGTTACCTAATGGGTTTGGGTGTTTTCCTGGGCTGATGAAAAAGTTTGGAAACGAAATAGAGCTGGTGGTTATACAACAGTGTGAATACACTAAAGGCCACTAAATTTGATACTTTAACATGATTAATTGCACAGCAGAAGCACTGCTGGGCCTATAACATGATTAATTGTATGTTATGTGAATTTCGCCTTAATTAAAAAAATAAGAATGGATTGAAATGAGTGTTTTCATTGAAAGCTAATAGAAATATAACTCCTTTTAGAAAACAGGTTTTATATATTTAAGAATAAGTTTTAAAATTCCTACTCCTTGATCCCAGTATTCTATATCTAGAACTGTAAGAAACTAATCTGGGTACAAATATTGATATGCAGAGATGTTCACGAAAGCATTCTTTGTAAGAGAGAAAGATTAGGAAAATTCATTAATCTCCAACAGTAGGGAATTTTTAAATGATACAAGGATACTATGTAGGCAGGGAAATTATGTTTTTATAATGTCTGTGTAGATATCATTTTAGAAAAATAATTCTAAAGGTATACATAATATATGGCTTTTATACTGTGTTTCCTTTGGTTTTCTCTTAATAAGTGGGATTTTGGTACCTCAGTACTCTAGTAATTCTCTCTCCTCTTTTTAAAGAATTTTAATGATGAGTAAATACTCATGAAATAATACTGAGTGAAAATAACACTAAACTATGCTAAAATGTGTTTATTTGTGCATGTATATACCGTGGGGGGGGAAAAGTACATGACTAAAAGTATACTAAGATGTAATAATGATTACCTTTTCATTTTGAGAGCTTAGATAATTTTACTTTGATTAGTCTCTTTAATAGTTTTAAGTTTTCTTATTACATAAGCAATTTTATTTGAAATTTATGTTCTACATTCTGATTCATAGAGTACTATTGATAAAGGTTCTGAATTTGGTTCTTTTCATAAGGTAATTATAGGAAAATAGTTTATAAGCTGAGCTTGATGGCTAAGTAACTCTTTGCTAGTAGTGTCATAAAATTAGTGTATGTTTAATTTTTAATTCAACTCTTTAATAATAAAGTTTATGTTTATAAAGATAGCTAACATGTATTAAGTATTTATTGTATGAGACATTCATCTTTTTTAAGCATTATCATACAATCAGCACAATTCCATAAGGTGAACTAATTCTACAGCACATGCTATTCACTATATTGCTTTCCATATTCATGTACATTGTATATTTTTTAAATGCCTATCCCTAAAACTCATGTTCCTTTACATTATACCTTACTACTTCCAACTTAAGAACTATATATAAACAACGAGGTACATATACTTTCTAGTGATTTCATATTTCTGGTTAACATTAGTGATGCTTACCAGAGTCCTCTGGGATATTACAATATTTATATATTAATTAACATTGTCAGTTAAGTGTTCAGTTTAAGCATGTAGAAAAATACCTAGCAAATACATATACTCTGTAAAAGTGAAGCACAGTAGGGAGAATTTGACCATTGGAATGGCAGTGTGAGGACCTAATAAATCTACTCTTCCTCCCCGCAACAAACCAACAAAAATGCTGCCCAGCCAACTAATTTCAACCATTTCAGAATTCTGGAAATTAACCAAAACCACAGAATGGACTGAGTGTTATCTATCCAAGGGGAACTGCTGATCCTTGGTAACACAACAGTCTATGACATTTTAACTTGAAACTGTTCCCATCCTGCCTCCCTTCTCAACTGAGTGTTCCAGTAGCTGTGCGAAGCCAAGCAGTTCACAGCCAATGGACAGGACTAACCTCCATGAAGGTCCATTAAAATCGCCATCCCTAGCACTGTCAATATTTTGTCTGAACTAACAACTCCCTGGAAAATCTCCATTCTCAGGGTATTGGCTATTTGTTTTGACTCATTCAGAGTTCAGCTCTCGCAGGGAAGAGAGACCTATCGGCATTACCAAAAATAACAGTAACCTGCTGCCAGTGTGTCTCAGCTACCTACTTCTGTGATTAAAGGTGGAGGAAATAAGAGCCTGGTCACAATATAAAAGGAAGTCTTGGGAAACTAGATAACCACAGCTTTGGAAAGCTATGACATATTCTTGGGGATTCTAAAAGGTTATACAAATGCTTGGAAAGGAAAACACCTCATTTAAATAATCAACTCCCTTCTGCCTGACCTCAAGGCCCTGCTTAAGCAGGAAATGAAAACTAAGGCTGTCCTGTAAACTGTCTGAACTTTGAAGACATGCCTTCACACACAGATACCCTTGATAGAGGCTTGAAAACATACAGGCAAGATATTCAGGAAAATCTATGACCAATCATTGGCTGACCACTAAATAGTATTGAGCCAAGTATGCCACCTAGGAAGCCAGACATAGAACAAGAACATTAAAAATAAAAATAGGCTGGGCACAGTGGCTCATACCTATAATCCCAGCACTTTGAGAGGCCAAGGGGGTAGGATTGCTTGAGGCCAAGTGTTCAAGAACAGCGTGGGCAACGTAGTGAGACCCCATCTCCACAAAAAATTAAAAAAAATTAGCCAGGCCTGGTGTTATGCACCTGTAGTCCCAGCTACTCGGGAGGCTGAGGCAGGAGGATCACTTGAGCCCAGCAGTTCGAGGTTATAGTGAGCTATGATCATACCACTGCACTCCAACCTGCACAACAGAGCAAGAACCTGTCTCTAAAAAATTTTTTTAGTTTTACACAGTAATATGCACATCTGAGAAGCTCAGCAAACTCTAAGTAGGCTAAATTCAAAGAGATCCACACTCATATACATCATAGTTAAGCTGTCAAAAGATTAAGAGACTCTTGAAAAGGACAAAGGAAGCAACCCTTCATGTGCAAGATAGCCTCAATAAGATTAACAGTTGATTACTCATCAGAAAACATGGTGGCCAGAAGGCAATGGGATGATACATTCAAAGTATTGAAAGAAATAACAACTGTCCATCAAGAATTCTATATCTGACAAAGCTATCCTTCAAAATATGCAGACTCTTAGACATTCCCAGATAAACAAAAAAAGAATCTGTAGCTAGCAGACCTGCCCCTAAACTTAAGGAAGCCCTTTAGTCTGAACTGAGGCAGGGAAAATATATAAAAATGTGATTTGTATAACCATAGTAGCACAAGGGAGGGAGGAGGGAATTGAGCTATATCAGAGCAAAGTTTTTATATGCAATTTGAATTAAGTTGGTATTAATCTGAAATAGATTTTTAAGATTTTCTTATTTGCATGTATTCATAAGGTCCAAGTACAGTTTTGATACCCTGTTACATTACACTGTGGTAAAGTAAGGGTCTTCAGTACATCCATCACTGGAACAATGCATACTGTACCCACCAAACAACCGCCAATTGTCTACCCCCACCCAGCAGCCATCCCTCTGAGTCTCCAGTGTCCACCGTCCACACTGTGCTTCCACATGTACACATTATTCAGCTCCCACTTATAAGTGAGTTGTGTCAATTAAGATAGTAACCTCCAGTTCCATCCATTTTGCTGCAAAACACATGATTTCCTTCTCTTTTATGGCTAAATAGTATTACATTATACCATATTTTGTTTAACCAGTCCTCCATTGATGGACACTCAAGAGTGATTCCATATCACTCTAAGTGAATTGAGCTGCAATAAACATACAAGTGCAGATGTCTTTTTTATATATTGATTTCTTTTCCTTAGGACAGACGCCAGTGATGGGAGTGCTAAATCATATGTTCCTTCTGTTTTTAGTTCTTTGACAAATCTCCATAGTTTTTCATAGAGGTTATAGTAATATATACATTCCCACCAATGGTGTCCCTTTTCTCTGCATTCTTACCAACATCTGTTATTTTTTGTCTTTTTAATAATAGCTCATTTTGGTTTTAATTTGCATTTATCTGATTATTGATATTGAATAATTTTTCATATTCTTATTGGCTATTTGCTTGTCTTCTTTTGAAAAATATTTGTGTCCTTTAGCCCACTTTTTTTTTTTTTTTTTTTTTGAGACAGGAATACACTGTTGCCCAGGCTGGAGAACAGTGGCATCATCATAGCTCACTCCAACCTCAAACTACTGGGCTCAAGCAATCCTCTTGCCTTAGCCTCCTAAGGAGCTGAGATATAGGCATGAGCCACCGTGCCCAGTTAATTTTTCTATTTTTTGTAGAGACAGGGTCTTGCTCTTGCTCAGGTTGGTCTCGAACTCCTGGACTCAAGCCATCCTCCCATCTTAGCCTCCCCAAAGTGCTGGGATTACAGGACTGAGCCACTGAACCTGGCTGTCAGCCTACTTTTTAATGGGATTATTTGGTAGGCTTTTGTTATTGTTGCTGAGTTGTTTGAATTTCTTATAAATTCTTGATATTACTCCCCTGTAGTTTGCACATATTTTCTACCATTCTACAGGTTGTCTGTACACTCTATTGATTATTTCTCTTGCTGTGCAATAGTTTTTTAGTTAAATTCCGTTTGTCTATATTTGTTTTTGTTATCTGTGCTTTTGAGGTATTAGTCATGAATTCCTTGCCTAGACTCTTGTCCAGAGAGTTTTCCCTAGGTTTTCTTCAAATATTTTTATAGTTTCAGGTCTTACATTCAAATCTTTTTTTCCTTTTTTTTATTTCAGAATATTATAGGGGCATAAATATTTTGGTTACATGTAATGCCTTTGCCTCACCTAAGCCAGGACTACAAGCTTGCCCTTACCCCAAACAGTGTACACTGCATCCATTAGTTATGAATGTACTCATCCCCACCAACCCTTCCCACCTGACAGGCACCCAGTGAATAAAACTTCCATGAGGGCACCTTAGTGTAGATCATTTAGTACCAATTTGATGGCATGTACATGTGATGCTTGTTTTTTCATTCTTGTGATACCTCACTTTGAAGGATGGGCTCAAGCTCTATCCAGGATAAAATAAGAGGTGCTAGTTCATCATTGTTTTTTGTAGTTGAGTAGTATTCCATGGTATACATATACCACATTTTATTAATCCACTCATGTATTGATGGGCACTTGGGTTGTTTCCACATCTTTGCAATTGTGAATTGTGCTGCCATAAACATTTGAGTGCAGATGTCTTTATTATAGAATGTCTTTTTTTCCTTTGGGTAGATGCCTAGTAGTGGGATTTGCTGGATCAAATGTTATTTCTATTTTTAGGTCTTTGAGCTATCTCCAGATTACTTTCCACAGGGGTTGTACTAATTTGCAGTCCCACCAGCAGTGTAAGAGAGTTCTTATCTCTCCACATCCACGCCAGCATTTGTTGTTTTGGGACTTTTTGATAAAGACCATTCTCACTGGAGTTAAGTGATATCTTATTGTGGTTTTGATTTGCATTTCCCTAATGATTAGAGATGCTGAGCACTTTTATATATGTTTGCTGGCCATTATTCTGTCTTCTTTTGAAAACTTTCGGTTTATGTCCTTTGCCCACTTTTTGATGTGGTTGTTTGATTTTGTTCCTGTTAATTTTCTTAAGTTCTATATAGATTCTTGTTATCAGCCCTTTATCAGATGTGTAGCATGCAAAAGACCATATGATTCTCTCAATAGACACAGAAAAAGTATTTGACAAAATCCAACACACTTTTAAAATAAACTCCTAACAAAATAGGCATAGATGGGACATACCTTAAAATTACTAAAGCCATATAAGATAAACCCAAAGCCAATATCATACTGAATGGGGAAAAATTGAAAGCATTCCTGCTTAGAACTGGAACCAGATAAGGTTGCTCACTATCTCCGTTTCTATTTAGCATAGTCCTTGCCAGAGCAATCAGATAAGAGAGGGGGAATTAAGGGTGTCCAAATGGGGGTAGAAGAGGTCAAACTCTTACTCTTTGCTGATGATATGATATTATTTCTAGAAAATCCCAAGGATTCAACCAAGAGACTCCTGGAATTGACAAATGAATCCAGTAAAGTCTCAGGATACAAAATCAATACACATAAATCAGTGGCATTCAAATACGCCAATAACAGTCAAGCCAAAAGTCAAATCAGAGTTGCAACACCTTTCACAATATCATCAAAGAAAATTAAATATTTAGGAATATATTTAACAAAGGAGGTGAGAGACCTATATAGGAAGAACTATGAAACACTGAGAAAAGAGATTATAGAAGATGGAAACAGATGGAAAACCCTACCATGCTCATGGATTGGCAGAATCAATATTGTTAAAATGTCTATACTACATTCAAATCTTAAATCTATCTTGAGTTGATTTTTGTATATGATGAGAGATAGGAGTCCAGTTTCATTCTTCTGCATGTGGCAATCCAATTTTTCCACCACCATTTATTGAAAATAGTGTTCTTTCCCCAGTGTATGTTCTTGTCAACTTTGTCAAGCATCAATTGGCTGTAAGTATGTGGTTTTATTTCTGAGTTCCCTATTCTGTTCCATTGACAATGAGTCTATTTTTATACATGTAAAATGCTGTTTTGATTACTGTAGCCTTATAGTATAATTTGATGTCCAGCAATGTGATGCCTCTAGCTTTTGTTCTTTTGGCTCAGAATTCCTTTGGCTATTCAGATGGTTATTTCATTTTATATGAATATTAAAATTGTTTTTTATAATTCTGTGAAAAATGACATTGACCCCGTAGGTTGCTTTGGGCAATATGCTCATTTTAACAATATTAATTCTTTTTTAAAAAATTTCAGAGTATTACAAGGATACAAATGTTTTCGTTACACAAATTGCCTTTGCACTGCCCGAGTCAGAGATACAAACATGCCCATCCCCAGACTGCATGCACCACACCCCTTAGTTACAAGTTAATCTATCTCCTCCTCCTCCCAACCTGCCCAACACACAATGAATGTTACTTCCATATGTGACAATATCCTTAAATCTAATCCATGATTATGGTATGTTTTCCCATTTGTTTGTATTATCTAGAATTTCCTTTATCAGTGTTTTGTAGTTGTCCTTGTAGAGATCTTTCACCTCCTTGGTTAAATTTATTCCTAAGTATTTCTTTGGTCACTACTGTAAATGGGATTGCCTTCTTAATCTCATCCTCAGCTAGATTGCTATTGGTGTATGGAAACACTACTGATTTCTGTATGTCGATTTTGTATCCTGAAATGTTACTAAATTCATTTATCAAATCTAAGAGTGTTTTGATGGAGTCTTCATGGCTTTCTAGATTTAAGATCATATCATCACTAAGCTGGGATAATTTAACTTCCTTTTTTCCAATTTGCATGCCTTTTACTTTTTTTTTCTTGCATGACTGCCCTGACTAGGACTTGCAGCACTCTGTTAAATAGGAGTGCTGGAAATGGGCATCCTTGTCTTGTTCCATTTCTTATAGGAAATGCTTTCAACTTTTCCCTTGGGAATGCTGATATTTCATTAGTTCAGTTGCTTTATGTAATCCTAGATGTCCCAAAGGCTTTGTTCATTCTTTATCTTTCTTTTTTCTTTATTTTTGTCTAGCTGGATTATTTCAAAAGACCTGCCTTCATGTTCTGAGATTCTTCCTTCTGCTTGGCCTCATATGTTATTGAAGCTTTTGAATGTCTTTTGCATTTTCTTCAATGAATTTTTCAACTCCAGAATTTCTGTTTGGTATTTTTGTTTAATTTTTATTTCATGAAATTAGGGGGTACAAACATTTTGGCTGCATGTTATGACTTTGCCACATCCCAACCATGATTTGAGACGTGCCCTTTCTCCCCTACAATGCTCACCACATCCATTAGTTGTGAGTTTACCCACCCCTAATCTGCAAAGAATATTACTGTGTGAGCACCTTAGTAATCAGTCAGTGCCAGTTTGATGGTGAGTAAATGTGGTGCCTATTCTTCCATTCTTTTGATACCTCATTTCGGAGGATGGGCTCAAGCTCTATCCAGGAAAATATGAGGTGTTAGATCACCATCATTTTTATAATTGAGTAGTATATGTATTTTTTAAAGATACCTATCAGTTTGGTAAAGTTTCTCATTCATATCCTGAATTGATTTTTTTATTTCTTTGTATTGATTTTCAGATTTCTCTCACATTTCACTGACTTTCTATATAATCAATATTTTTAATTCTTTATCTGGCATTTTGAGGAATTCTTTTTACTTGAGATCTGTTGCTGTACAATTGTTGTGGTCCTTCAGTGGTCTCATATTTCCTTGCTTTTTCATGTTTCCTTTGTCCTTCTGTTGATATCTGTGTATCTGGTGTAGCAGTCACTTCTTTCAATTTTTTGAAATTGCTTTCACAGGGTAGACTTTTTCCTGAAGATATATTTTGTTGATTGAGTAGGACACTTTGGCTTTGGTTTGGGGTACTGGAGGTAGAGTGATCTTTGTGTGATTTCCTCAGCAATACACAGGGTCAGTGGTGTCTGTGATTTCCTTGGTGGATTAGGGTATGGTTATTAGTTGAAGCTGTAATGAAGTTTTGCCAGGAACTTAGATGCCAGCTGAGCCAGTCTTTGGGCCCCTGTGGTGCCATCAGTACACGGAATGTGCCTGTTTGTGGGTCCCAGAGTGGCTTATGCTTACACCACTGTTAGTGGGTCCTGGAGGGCCGATTCCTGGGCCTCCAGGTGGCTTGCTCAGAGGCTAATAGTGGGAGCACTGGGCCAGATGTGTGGGTGGGTTTTTAGGCCCATGGGCAGCTGATATGATGTGGGTGATGGCAGTACCCAGCCCAGTTGTCAACCAACCCACCGGAACCCAGACAGTCTGTTGGTGTTGCTGGTAGCTGCAATGGGTTGGGCAGGCCACAGCTGCCTAAAGAAGGGCAGTGGGAATTGTCCTAGGGATGTCTGGGAATGTCCAGTCTCCCGTCTCTCTCCTCGGCATGGAGGCAGTTACAGCAACATCAGCCCACTCCTGGCCCAAGGGCAGGGTACAGGCCACTATAACACTCTGGAAATTGAGCCAGCTGTGGGCCCACATCCAGTGAGTGCAGGAGCTCTCTCAGGCAAGCAGCATGGGCAACAAGCTATGGCAAATATGGTCCACTTAAGTCTTGGTCTCACAGTAGCCTGCAGCAGGGTAGTGGGAATTGTCCCAGGGTTGCAAAGGGGTACCCAGTCTCTTATCTCCCTTCTCAGTTGGGCTGTGGCTGCAGTAGTGTCAGCCTGAAGGCAACATGCAGGCCAGTGTTAAACTCTCACAAAGGCAGCTTTCAGCCCATGACCAAAGATGAGAGGGGCCTCCTCTGAGGCAAGCAGTGTGGGCAAAAACTTGTGAGGAGTGCAGTCCACTGAAATCTTGGTCTCACAGCAGCCAGTAGCAGGTGGTGGGTATTTTCCTAAGTGTGCTTAGGAAAGTTTGATCGCCCCTCTTTGTCCCCGGGTGGTGGCAGCTGCAGCCACGATGTCTAGAACTCAGCCCGAGGGCAGGGTACAATCCAGCATTAAACTCTCAAAATGGCTCCAGCTGTGGACCTGCAGCCAGAGAGGGCATGGCCCCTCTCAGATGATCGACATGGGCAAGAAGCTGTGGGAGTGTGGGCCACCTGAGTCTAGGTCTCACAGCAGCCCATAGCAGGGTGGTGGTTACTGTCCTAGGTATGTGTAGGAGAACTTGTGCTCCCCTGTCCCTCCTTGGCTGGGTGGCAGCTACAACAGCATCAATCTGAACTCAGCCTGAGGTTGGGGTGCAGACCAGCCTTAAAGTCTTAAAATGGTATGATAGGCCTGCACCCATAGAGGGCAGAGCCCCTCCCAGACGATCAGTTACATCTCATTCTCAACAGCAGCCCACAGCAGTGTGGTAGGGACCTTCCCAGGGGTCCATGGGAGCACTCAGTCTTCCCTGTCCCTCCTTGGAGCAATGCAATAGCAGCAGCTGTGTCTGTAGATCCCTGGTACCTAGGCTTTCAGAATGGCACCCAGTTGAAGTTGTCCTAGACTTGGATACCTGTGGGATTCCATGTAGCTTACCTTTCTGGAGCAACATCTCTATTCAATGTCTAGGCAACTCCCTGTATTAGGCCCAAGGCCTACATGAGTCAAGAGGTTCTCCTATAGCCACAATCATAAAGGCCCATGTCAGAGTGTATAGCACTGGGGGTTTCTCTCTTACTGTTTCCCCGTGTCCAAGAGCTTTTCCAGGATCTCATCTAGTCCCCAGTCCGGCAATCTGCCTTGAACCCTATCCTTACATATTTTTCATGCTTCCCATCAATTCTCTATTAAATCCTAAAGTTCTCTCTTAGACAGTATCTTCCAAAATATGAGTATTTACTTCTCAACTAGATTTTTTTTAAGTTAAGATACTAACTGCAATGCTAAGGACAACCACTAAGACAATAACTCAAAAATATATATATGAAAGAAACAGGGGAATTAAAATGATATAATTTAAAAGACATCTGAAAAATAACAAATGGCAAATATCAATACTACCTTGTCAGTAATTACATTAAATATAAATGGAATAAAACACTCCTGTCAAAAGACAGAGATTGGCAGAATAAAGAAAAATATTATCCAGCTAGGTGCTGTCTACAAGAGACATACTAAACTTTAAGATAGAAAATATTAGTAAGGCCAGGCATGGTGATTCATGCCTGTAATCCTAGCACTCTGGGAGGCTGAGGCAGGTAGATCGCCTGAGCTCAGGAGTTTAAGACCAGCCTGAGCAAGAGCAAGACCCTGTCTCTACTAAAAACAGAAAAATTAGCCAGGTGTGGTGGTGCACACCTGTAGTCCCAGCTACTCGGGAGGCTGAGGCAGGAGGATTGCTTGAGCCCAGGAGTTGGAGGTTGCTGTGAGGTAGGCTGATGCCACTGTACTCTAGCCCAGGCAACAGAGTAAAACTCAGTCTCAAAACAAAATAAAAATATACATACACACACACACACACACATATATATATACATATATATAGTAGTAGTACCAGGCATGGTGCCTGACACCTGTAATCCCAGCACTTTGGGAGGCCAAGGTGGAAGGATCACTTGAGCCCAGGAGTTCAAGACCAGCCTAGGCAATAGCAAGGCCCCATCTCTACAAAAAATATAAAAGTTAGCCTGGCGCAGTAGCATGCACCTGTAGTCCAGCTGCTCAGGGGACTGAGGCAGGAGGATTGCTTGAGCCCAGGAGTTTGAGGTTGCAGTGAGCTACAATGATGCTACTATACTCTAGCCAAGGCAACAAACAAGACCCTGTCTCAAAAAAAAAAAAAAATATATATATATGTATAATATATATATTAGTAGAGATAAAGAAGGACATTTCATAAAGATAATAAAAAGTTCAGTCCATAAGGAAATATGACTATAAATATATGTGTACCTAACAACAGAGCCCCAAAATACATGAAGAATTAAAGGGAGAAGTAGATAATTCAATAATAAATAATCAGAGACTAATACTCCACTTTCCTAATGTATAAAACAACTAGGCACAAGATCAACAAGGAAAGAAAAGATTTGAGCAACACCATGAACCAACTAAACCTAATAGACGTGTATGGAACATTCCACCCAGCAATGGCAGAATATGCATTTTTCTCAAATACACATGGAACATTCTCCAGGATAGAACATATGCCAGATCATAAAACAACCTCAGTACATTTTAAGGGATTTAAATCATACCAAGTTTGTTTTCGAACCACAATGGAATGGTATTAAAAATAGCAGAAAGAAAATTTGGAAATCCAAAAATATGTGGAAATTAACACACTCCAAAATAAGCAATGGTTCAAAGAAGAAATAACAAGGGAAATTAGAAAATACTTTGAACATAAACAAAAACACAACACACTAAAATCTATGGAATGCATCTAAAGCATTCCTTAGGGAAATTTATTGCCAGAAATGCCTATGTTAAAAAATGAGAACAATCTGAAATCAGTAGCCTAATCTTTCACCTTAAGAAACTAGAAAAAGAAAAGCAAAACTAAACCCAAACCAATCAGAAGGCAGGAAACAATGAGAGGAGATAAATAGGAAACAGAAAAACATAGAGAAAATCAATTACACCAAAAGATGGTTTTTAAAAATATTAACAAAACTGACAAACCTTTAGTTAGATTGACCAAGAAAAAGAAAAGACTCAAATTACTAAAATTCAGAATGAAAGAGGACACCACTAATGACCGTAAAAAATGTTTCAGCTACTTTGGAAATAGTTTAATAGTTCCTAAAGATGTTAAACGGTCTTAGAAGATATATTAATATAATCAAGAAATGGGAAAACATGAGTAGATACACAACCTTGTATATGAATATTCATGGCAATATTATTCACAATAGCCAAAATTGGAAATCACCCAAATGTCTGTCAATTAATGAAATTAATCAAATGAAATCTAGTATATATCATACAATGGAATATTATTTGGCAGTTAAAAGTAATAGAGTATTGAAACATGCTGCAGTATAGATGAACCTTGAAAACACGCTAGGTGAAAGAAGCCAGTCACAAAAGAGCACAATATCGTATGATTGCATTCATGTGAAATCTTCAGAATAGGCAAATCTACAGAGACAGAAAACAGATTAGTGATCACGTGCAGCTGGAAGTATGGGGGTTAGAAAAGGAGAGTGACTGCTTATGGGCATGGAGTTTCTTTCTCAAGTAATGAAAATGTTCTAAGATTATATTTTAGTGATGGGTGAACAGTTCTTTGAATATACTCAAAACCTCTTAACTGTATAATTTAAATGGGCGATGTTTATGGTATAAGAATTATATCTCAATAAAGCTGTTTTCCTTAAAAATGGGAGTCAATAATTATGAACTGGGCATTTCATTTCACATTTTTACTTAAAGAATAAGTACTAGTACCTACATTTTTATAACAGTTTATCATTTTAATATTTGACAGGAGCAATGTTTCCAAAGATGTTTGTTTTTGTTTTTTGATAATTCTAGCTGGCCAACTCAGCCAATCAGCACATTTAGCTCTCCAGCTACCATACAATGTACTTGGTTTAGGTCGAAGTGCAAACTTTCTTGACCACCTTTTTGTTGGTATTCCCCGTCCATCCGGAGAGAAGGTGAGTAAAAATTTAGTTTGTTTACAATTTATCTGTATTTTAATATTCACTATTTAAATATTTAAATTCAACAATTTGAATCCAATTGAATTTGAATTCAAATAATTCAAATATTTTTTATTCCCTTTGAAGAATAAAGAAAAATTGATTGGTAGTGACCTAAGCTTATATTACATATAGTACATCAGGATTTGAAGATATTATATAGTTATTTTTCCATCTCCTTTCCCATAAATCTCACCTATTCCTCTTTCTTGCTTTTTCTCCATAACATTTTTAACCACCTAACATGTATGAGTAAAATAGTATCACTGCACTTATGTTATACCTAAGTATAGTACATGTATAATATGTATAATAACAGTGTATTTTGTTGATTGTCAGTCTCCCCTTAACTTGAATTTTAGCTCCAAGCATTTGCACACAGCACTTTGAACAGTGCCTGCTTTATCAGTGTCCAATAAATATTTGTTGAATGAATGAATTCATAAGACACAAATATAATCCTTCCCTGAAAAGATCAGAAAATTTTTCCAACAGATGGTTCAGGAGCCCTATTTTTGCCTTAATGTATGTAAACATAGCTTAATCTAGACCTAGGATTCAAATTTCTCAAAGTGCTCGAGATTTATCCTTATTTATTTAGAATAATTTTGTTTTATAAATGTTATGAATGTTAAATGTTCTTAAATTTTCTTCCAGTCTATACGAAAACAAGAGTGGACTGCAATCATTCCCAATTCCCAGCTGATTGTCATTCCATACCCTCACGATGTCCCTCGAAGGTAATGTCCTTGCTTGAACTGAATTTGTTAGAGGTACTATCAACTCTGAATCATAGATACAGCTATATCTTTTAAAAACTGTCTTCTTCCTGCTGTGTTCCCATGAGTGCCCATCAGTTAATTTCCTTACAGCAAACTTTAAATGACTGAACATACTTACACAGAAAGTCCCTGATATTTTTCATGAAGAACAAATTCATTCCTGTTAGAAAAACAGCCAGTTAACTAATTAGGGATTTATACATATTCTGCTTAAATAAATTGGCCTCCAGTTTACTAGTTACAAGTTCCAAAATTTCAAAATACTAAATATTTTAATAAAGCAGTGATTTTTTAATAAATTCTTTGAGAAGTTTTGGAGTCAATAGATCTAGGGTAGAAAAACTGAGCTCTACTGCTGACAACAAGGTTGGGAGCTAGTCCTTTGTCCTCTCTGAGGCTCAATTTCTCCATCTTGGAATGGGAGATAGAATACAGGCCTTATAAAGATCAGGATGAAATACTTAGCACAGTGGCAAGCATATAGTAAGTGAATAATAGGTATTTATCCACAGAATATGCTCCTTTCATAATACAGGATTTTTTAATTTATAAATTAATAAATTTATAAATTATCTTAATTTATCTTTGTTCATTTTTCTTTAAATTATGAAATTGATTCTATTCTTTTTTTAATTTCAAAATATTACAGGGGTACAAACATTTTGGTTACACATTAATAGATTGCTTTTGTACCATTTGAGTCAAGTTATAAGTGTGCCCATCACCCAGATCATCTGTACTGTACCATTTGATGTGAATTTACCCATCACCTCCTCACCCCCTCCCACCTGCTTGGTTTCCATTGAATGTTATTTCCATAGAGTCTATTCTTTTGAAAGTAAGTGATAAAGGTATTTACTAATTTCATTGAGGAAAACTATGCTAGTCTGATAACAACAAGGAAAATAACCAAAGAGAAATGGTGCAGTTTACCTATGAGTATGTATAACCAGTTGGGGCCCCTACCTGTTAAATTTCTTCTTAAAATACTGGCTTTATTGTTCATTATTAAATTTTTAGATGGGATGTATTCATTGGTATGCTTCAACCAGTTTATGATGCCATCTCATGAGCTGACTCTGTGCATCTTTTTCCATCTCTGTATATTGAAGTCACATTAAAATTAGTTATGGTGGGAGAATTTACTCCATGAAAATTGGCAAGTGCCATAAACCGGGGCTTCTCCCACCATCCCCCCAACAGAGGCACTTACGAGCACACCACTAGATATATTCTATGGTAGATTTATGGGCTTTAGGACAAAACTGCTTAGGAAAACAAACTTTATCACAGAATTATGTTTGGAATAAGGTAACATCAGTAGAAACAGTTACAGTCCCAGTTCAGATTTTTTTTAATAAGCCTGTACTGTGTATTAGTTTTCTACACATGAAATTTGTAACAAAACTAGAAAATCTGGACCATGAATTGGAAACTATATTTACATATAGTGCAATATTATGACTTTTTTTTTAACTACTATGGACATGGAACAATCTCCTAAGATGTAGTAGTAAGCAAAAAAAAGAAGAAAAAGCAGCAAAATGTAGAAAACGTATGAGTGACCACTGTGATTAAAAACAAAGATATCTATATATATGTTTCATGTATGTTTATATATTTATAAAATATCTATGAAAGAATATACAACAAACTGGTAAGCCTTTGAGTAGGCCCACTGAGGATTTGCTTTTTGTCCTGTTTTTTTTTTTGGGGGGGGGGGTTTGCTTGTTTGTTTGTTTGTTTTTACCAAAATGCCTATGTTCCTGATTTAGGTCTATTTTAAAAGTATCAAAAACATCTCAAGAAAGAACTGGGTTTTTTTGTAAGTGTGAGTAAAGTACTGAGAATAGCTAATTTCAAGTTATTAACAATATTTGTTTTCTTAAGGTTTACTTTTCTGAATTTCTGGAATATTCTGCCATAGCTTTCTTCTACAATCTCAACACTTTTCAAGTTTCTCTTTCTCTTTCCAAAGAAATGCTCTTTATAAATTTATGTACATAATAAAAACCAAATTGATTTTAGTCCGAGGTGTATTTTGAGATTTATTGACTAGAGGCTAACTTATAGATCAATAAATTTTAACTATCCCAAAATAAATCAATAGCTACTTTCTATTTATCAGAACAACCTAACCTTTATTAAACTTTTAAAATGAAAATGTATCCATTATCTATTTCCAGGGAGAACAAAAAGTCCTATGTATATAACTACCTGCAGTGTTGGTGATACATCAGACTTTGGCTTTAGGCTTCTTGAGGTCTGCAAGTGCTGTATTACACAGGCTGTTTTAGAAGGGAAGACCTGATTCTATTTATGCTAAAGACCTTTAGTCTGTATATTGTCATTAACATTAAGGGACTAAAGGTACAAGCTTTGCACAGGCCATCTATATGCAAAACATGTATGTTTTAGTTGGTCATACTACATATAGGACAGAGGTCAAAAATAAGATGGCATAGGCTGGGCGTGGTGGCTCACGCCTGTAATCCTAGCACTCTGGGAAGCCCAGGCAGCAGGATCGCTTGAGGTCAGGAGTTCAAGACCAGCCTGAGCAAAAGGTGAGACCCTGTCTCTATTAAAAAAAAAAATAGAAAGAAATTACCTGGACAACTAAAAATATATAGAAAAAAGAAATTAGCCGGGCATGGTGGTGCATGCCTGTAGTCCCAGCTACTTGGGAGGCTGAGGCAGGAGGATTGCTTGACCCCAGGTGTTTGAGGTTGCTAGGCTGATGCCACGGCACTCTAGCCTGGGCAACAGAGCAAGACTCTGTCTCAAAAAAAAAAAAAAAACAGATGGCATAGAAGGCTTATAGGCTCATGTGACAAGCCTTAGAGTTCCAGATTTCAAATTCATCAGGTAAATGAAAATATTAAAAAGATGATCAAACTTGGAAAAAGGAAAATATTGAAATATCTCATCAAAAATTCTAATTCAGTTCTCTGAGTAAAATACAAACTCTATAGGATTATCAACATTCTTAGGACTATCTAAATCTAATTGCTTTTGTTTTATGTATAATGAATGGATAAATGAGTAAATGATTTAATGAATGAATTGACTCATTAATTAATAAGCTATTTTACTTTTTGCTTTCAGTATAAGTTTGTTATTTTTAAGATTTATAATTTTCATTTTTCTGTTTTAATCCACAGCTGGAGTGCCAAACTGTATCTTACACCAAGTAACATTGTTCTACTTACTGCTATAGCTCTCATCGGCGTCTGCGTTTTCATCTTGGCAATAATTGGCATTTTACATTGGCAGGAAAAGGTTTGTTCATTTAAATGAAACATTAACTTTGGTTAATTTGAAGTGACCACCCAAAAATCATCAGGCATATAGAAAAAATTCATTAGAAATAATTTCATAATGGCCTCAAAAATAATAATCAGTTTTTAAAATGAGCCTGCGTTCAGTATCTACTGATAGAGCCATGGACATTCTTTTGCCAGGATTAACAGCAGCTATCTCTTCTAAAGAATTAGAGCACAGAAAAGCTAAATGATTTCCTCAAGGTTTAGGTGGAAAGCAACAACTAAAGTGATAAACATCTTTTCCATCTATCAAGTTTTTGCATTAAACTAAACTGATTTCTGTTCTTTAGTACAATGTTCTAAATAATAATAGAAAACAAAACTCCTAAAAATATAGGCTTTTATGCAATATATATGTGAATAAAAAGAGTAGGTATCACCATAAATTTATTAGCAGTTTAGACATAAATTGAAAAAGGTAATTTGTATTTGTATATGTATATATATTAAATACATAATTTGTAGGTTCCAATAATGCTCTTTAAAAAGTACTTTTTGTGTCACAAAATAAAGATGTTTTTCTTTTTTTACACCTCCTGTTTTTGGATTGTCATGCCCATCATAATTGTTTTTTGGTAACTAAAATTACTGTCTGTTTTATCTTAGCTGCTCTCTTATAAAAAAGAGAACATGTTAATTGTTCTGTAAATGTTCATAAGTTGGCCAGGCACAGTAGTTCATGCCTGTTATCTAAGCACTTTGGGAGGCCAAAGCTGGAAGACTGCTTGTAGCCAGGAGTTCAAGACCAGCCTGAGCAATAGCAAGACCCCATCTCTATAAAAAAAATGTTTTAATTAGCTGAGCGTGGTGGTACACACCTATACTTCTAGCTACTCAGAAGGGTGAGGCAGAAAGATTGCTGGAGCCCAGGAATTGGAGGCTGCAGTGAGCTATGCTCATGCCACTACACTCTACCCCGGGCAACAGAGCAAGATTTGTCTCTTAAAAAAAAAGTTCATAGGTTTATCTATCAATAAAAAAAATAAATCACTCCTTCTAAAGTTACATATTCAATTAGCTTTAAGACTGCAACTACAAGTAAGATCAAGGATGACCACATATACTTTCCAAGAATTATCAGAATATAGTCCAAAATACGACACATAGCTCTTGACCTATGAAGGAAAGGAAATTAATTTGGTTAAATCCTCAGGAGATCTGATTACAGCATAAACATTGTAGATTTATAGTAATAATGATCCAGTGACTAAAAATTGAAGTTTTAAATACAAGTATGTGTTTCACTGTATATATACAACGTCTCCTATGGCACTGTGGTACCTCAAAAAGGCAGAACCACTTTGACCACTCTTTTCACCTAAGCTGGCTGCCATGTCCCTTCCACCACGTCCTGAGTGCAGGCTTTCCACAGCCTTTGCCCAAAGCCCTCTTCTTTCTACACTTTCCCTGCCAATTTCATCTAAAGTCATGGCTTTATCTATTACCTCAAATATCCCCAACTGTCATCTCTCTCTAAAGGTCTCTTCCCCCTTTTCCAACTGTCACCATAACCTAGATAAGCACCTCAAAACCAATATTCTAAAGATGTACCTACAAGATTTCATCAGTTGCCTTATTGATTCTGCCTCCATAAGAGTGTCTTCAGTTGACTCCACTTCTGAAATCCTACTGACACTGCATTAGCTCAGCCTCTTCTTCTGCCCTACTTGGTCTCTCTGATCCCATTCTCTCCCCTTTCCATTCCACTTATCACACTGCTGCCAGATTACTCATCATTAAGTTTGGCCTTAATAATGTTACTCCCCTGCTCAGAAACCTCCGTTGACTATCCATTGCCTCTTATGTACAAATTCTTAGCCTGGCCTTCACGTTACTTCCATGTGACTCTACAACATACCTTCCAATCTTATTTCTTATCAGTTCCTTTCACATATTCTGCGCTCCTTCCAGACTCATGATTGGCCATGCTGCACCCCCGGCTCAGAGTGAATGCCCCTGCCCTCTCATTTTCATAAATACTCTCTTTTCAAAGCTTTCCTTCCCTTTCCTCACCTGAACCTAAAAGTAATCTCTCTCTCAGACTATTGGTAACATTTTTCACTTTTTATCTTGAAGTACAGTCATACAGTATGTTCTGCTTTTTTCTCTCTGGGCTTGAAGTTCCTAGAGAACAAGGTACAAAACAGAGTTTTTTTAATCCCTTAAAATACCAAATACAGTACCTTTCTGGAAGCAGGTCAGTAAATATCTGCTAATTCAATAGGTTAACCAAAAAATAATTAATGTGCTTTAATATAATTAGTTTAGATTTATTTATTAATATCATTATTAAGAATGGGAGAAAAATACAATAGTTGATTCTATCCTTATAGACTCTAATGCTTACTCCTACTTTCAAATAAGTAACAAATGATAACAAGCTAAGTATTTAAGGATCATTTCTTATTGGTTTTTAAATTCAATTACATCATTAATTATAAAATAGCTACTTTAAACTATAAAAATATTTCATATGATTATTACATTCATACCTGTAGATATACAGGTAGATATACAATTGCTGAGGACTTTTTAAAAACTTAATCACTTTGTATTTCAGAAATGAATCTTTTCTTAACATTTTTCTATCATTTATAAACTAGTCTAAAATTCTTTTTCAGAAAGCCGATGATAGAGAAAAACGACAAGAAGCCCATCGGTTTCATTTTGATGCTATGTGACTTGCTTTTACTATTACATAATGGAATGGCTATTCACTTGATTAACTGAAATACTAAATTCTGGCTTATAGAAGAAAATAGAGGAGTTTGAATATTATTTATAAATGATGCATCCCTTGGTGATTATTGGAAAGTATTCAAATAAATATGGTCTGAATGTGTCACAAGGTCTTTTTTTTTTTAAAAAAAAAAAGCACTTTGTATACAAAAATTTTGTTTCTTTATTCAGTAGTGTTGTACATTTTTGTTCCTTTGTGGAATGTGTTGCATGTACTCTAGTGTTTATGTATTTATAATCTTTATTAGAGTAATGATGATGGAAAAACACATGTGTAAATAAAAATATTTAAATCAGCGGGAATTTATGTGTTCCACTTGAATCGGTCTTGCTTCTTATTCTAAGAATACAAATTATACTTTTGTGAATGTATCTCAGACTTATTGAAACATTCACCTTTATTACAGCAGGTCAGGGGTATCTCACTAATGGCATACAATATAGTGATTGGGTACTCTGGTATTGCAGTAAAACAGACTTGCCTTAAAATTCTGGTTACTACTTTCAGAGTTATTTAAACTTGGCTGTTGCTTAATCTCCATAAGCCTCAGTTTTCTTGTTTATACATTAGGGCTAATGATACTTACTTGAGTTATTGTAAACATTAAATGGGATGATGTATGTAAAGTGCTTAGCTTGGTGCCTAGCACAGAGTAAGCGCTCAATAAGTGGTAGTTGTCATTATTAATATTTTAGATGGTTTTATTAGACTTCTACAATTAATTATTGGAATATATAGACTCAACAGAGTTTTATATTCAGGCATGAAGAAATCATATTCTTTAGAAAACTTAAATTCTTGGTGATTGACATCTGATGTAAAGATTACTTGCTCATATTAACTAAAAATTATATTACTGTACTCTGTAAGAATTAATGTGCCCTAAAAATTTTTCATTTGGAAACTGATCCATATCAGGTGATAATGAAGAGCATTTGATTTCTTGAAAGGAAACTGCTGTAGGCAGCATCTGGAAATGCAAATCTTCAATCACATTTCTATTCTCAAAGGCTTGGAGAAGTCTATAATTTACATTCAGACCTCAATGCAAATTTTATATTGTGAACTTAACATTGCTGAAAAATTGCTTTAGAAAGACTTAAATCTAAGATTGGCGGAAAAGTTTATATATCAATGGTAATAATTTTCTAATATGCAAATAGGTATGTGACAGCTATTAAAACACAAAAATTTCTTTGAAAACAATTTTGTTCTTCATGGTTTTTTTCTTTACAGTTTACTGAGAGTGGCATGTGTTTTTACTTTGTATCTAAGCATGTTAATATGTCTTCTTAATAAATATCCTTTATTTAAACAAAGTATTGTGGTTGTGTTTTTAAAAATTATTTGGAGCATAAAGACTTAGAGGTTATGAGATATAAATCATTTATCCAGGCCGGGCATGGTGGCTCATGCCTGTAATCCTAGCACTCTCGGAGGCCGAGGCGGGTGGATTGCTCGAGGTCAGGAGTTCGAAACCAACCTGAGCAAGAGCAAGACCCCATCTCTACTATAAATAGAAAGAAATTAATTGGCCAACTAATATATATACAAAAAATTAGCTGAGCATGGTGGCACATGCCTGTAGTCCCAGCGACTCAGGATGCTGAGGCAGTAGGATTGCTTGAGCCCAGGAGTTTGAGATTGCTGTGACCTAGTCTGATGCCACAGCACTCACTCTAGCCTGGGCAACAAAGCGAGACTCTGTCTCAAAAAAATAAATAAATAAATAAATAAAAATAAATAATTTATCTGAACCAGGAGACCGAAGTAAGGTGATTTGCCAATTGCCTCTTTGTAGGTCAGGGGCAAAATGGAGCTTTCCTGACTCTAATATTCAGTTAAGTTCTCTAAACAGTTATCAGCCCATAAGACTGTACCGGGCACTATTCCACAATTTCCCAAAGACAATTAAGCTTAGTATCTATGGACTGATACAGCATGAGTCTTTTTTTTTTTTTTGAGTCAGAGTCTCACTCTCTTGCCTGGGCTAGAGTGCTGTGGTGTCAGCCTAGCTCACAGCAACCTCAAACTCCTGGGCTCAAGCGATCCCCCTGCCTCAGCCTCCGGAGTAGCTGGGACTACAGGCATGCACCACCATGCCTGGCTAATGTCTTCTATATATTTTTAGCTTTTCCGTTAATTTCTTTCTGTTTTTAGTAGAGACGGGGGTCTCACTCTTGCTCAGGCTGGTCTCGAACTCCTGATCTCGAGCAATCCTCCCGCCTCGGCCGCTCAGAGTGCTAGGATTACAGGCATGAGCTGCCACGCCCACCCTAGCATAAGTCTTAAAACTCAATTGGAGTCAGAGTCTACAAGGAATAGTGTTACAGACATACGTTAATGACAATTAAAAATATAATCAGTGATATTAATAAGTTTCTGTATTTCCAAATGCAACTATAATATCATTTTTTAAGAGATAGCAGGTAAAAAATGTGTCACAACATTTAGAATCACTAATAAAGACCTTTATATTTAATTTTGAATATCATTGTAAAAGAGAACAAGATTTTGAGGTCAGACAAATCTGATTTCAAACCTGTCCCAAGTTAGCATAAGAAGTTTGGGCCTTCATACCCCATATTCATCAGTTATTGGGTCTAGGCTGCTCCCAAGGGCCTCTATGGAGAAAAAGAAAACAGGCACAAATAACCAATATCAGAAAAAAAAAGATATAACTACAGATAATGTATATATTAAAATAGGAAGACTTTGGGAACAATTTTATACCAATGAATTTGAAAGTTTATACAAAATGGACTAATTCCTAGGCAAATATCACCAAAACATACTCAAAACCAGAAAACCTGAGTACTCTTTGTGGTGGATGCTGTGATGTAGTCTCCAGACGCTGTCTCTAAGTTCTGGGAGTGTCATCAGTATTCATCTGTCAGCCTCATCTGAAGAAAGTAGATTCACCCAAGATCACTCCCCTCTTCTTGACATAAAAATCCTAAATGTTCATAAACTAAATATATAAAGGAAAAACTGACAGACATATAAGAAAATAGATAAACCCACAATTTAAGTTGGAGATATCAACATTTCTACAGTAACGGAAAAAAAATTAGGCAGAAAGTCAGAAAGCTTAGAGATGAACTGAAAAACACTAACAATCAACCTAACCTAGTGGACATTTATATAACACTCTAACCAACAACAGCAAAATACAGTCTTTTTAACTGCATATAGAATTCTCACCAAGATAGACCATATGCTGTGCCATAAAACAAACCTTACCAATTCTAAAGAATAGAAATAGAAAGTAGAGTCTCCAACTATAATAGAATTAAAGCAGAAAAATACCTGGAAAATACCCAGATATTTGGAAATTAACACACTTTTAAATAATCATAGGGTCAAAGGGGAAGTCTCAAAGGAAATTTTAAAATATTTTGAATCAGGCTGGACACGGTGGCTCACGCCTATAATCCTAGCACTCTGGGAGGCCGAGGCAGGCGGATTGCTCGAGGTCAGGAGTTCGAAACCAGCCTGAGCAAAAGCGAGACCCATCTCTACTATAAATAGAAAGAAATTAATTGGCCAACTAATATATATAGAAAAAATTAGCCAGGCATGGTGGCACATGCCTATAGTCCCAGCTACTTGAGAGGCTGAGGCAGTAGGATTGCAGTAGGATTTTGAGCCCAGGAATTTGAGGTGGCTGCACTCTAGCCTGGGCAACAAAGCGAGACTCTGTCTCAAAAAAAAAAAAAATTTTTTGAACCAAATTAAAATAAAAATTACAACATATGAAAATTTTTAGGGTGCAGAAAAAGTGCTTAGAAGGAGATTTGTAACATTAAATGCATTTATTATCAAAGAACAAAGATGATGATGAAAGAAATCAAAGAAAACTTAAGTGGAAAGACACTATTCATGGATTTGGAAGATGCAACATAGTAAAGGTGTCAATTATTCCCCAAAGTGATCTACAGATTTCACACCATCCGTATCAAAATCCTAGTAGTATTTTTTTTGTAGACATGGACGAGATTATTGTATAATTTATATGAAAAAGAAAAGGAACTAAAATAGTTTAAAATAATTTTGAAGGCCGGGCGTGGTGGCTCACGCCTGTAATCCTAGCACTCTGGGAGGCCGAGGCGGGTGGATTGCTCAAGGTCAGGAGTTCAAAACCAGCCTGAGTGAGACCCCGTCTCTACTATAAAAAAATAGAAAGAAATTAATTGGCCAACTAATATATATGGAAAAAATTAGCCGGGCATGGTGGCGCATGCCTGTAGTCCCAGCTACTCGGGAGGCTGAGGCAGCAGGATTGCTTGAGCCCAGGAGTTTGAGGTTGCTGTAAGCTAGGCGGACACCATGGCACTCACTCTAGCCTGGGCAACAAAGTGAGACTCTGTCTCAAAAAAATAATAATAATAATAAAACAAAATAATTTTGAAAAGAAGACAAACAAATCAAATCACCTGACTTTAAAACTTATAAAGTTATAGTAATTAAGGTAGTGTGGTATTGGCAAAGAGACAGACGTAGATCGATGTAACAAAAGAGAGTCTAAAACTAAACCCACACAAATATAGATATTTGATCTTTGACAAAGGTATAAAAGTGATTCAGTAGAAGACACTCTTTTCAACAAATAGTATCAAAGCAATTTATCATCTGCATTTGCCAATATATACAAAAGGCAAAGAAGAAAAAGAACCTTGACCTAAACCTCAGACCTCCCACAAAAATTAACTCAAAATTGGTCATAAAGTTAAATATAAAATGTAAAACTGTAAAACTTTTAGAAGAAAACATAGAATATCTTCCTGAACTGAGGTTAGGCAGAGTTCTTAGAAATGACACCAAAAGTATGATACATAAAAAAAAACAAATTTGACTAAATCTATTATAAATATGTTTGCTTTGTCAAAGACACTTTCAAGAGAATGGATAAGCTGCATATGCAAAGAAAATATTCACACATCACATATCTGACAACAGACTTTTATCGTGAATATATAAAGAACTCTCAAAATTCAACAGCACACACACCACCCAGACCAGATGGCACTGAAAGTGAAGAAGGAAGCTCCTGCCCCTCCCAAAGCTGAAGCCAAAGCAGAGGCTTTGAAGACCAAGAAGGCAGCACTGAAAGCCATCCATAGTCAATTAAAAAAAAGAAAGAAAAGAAAATGATGATCTGCACTTCACTCACCTTCTGGCAACCCAAATATCCTCAGAAAAGTACTCCCAGAAGACACAACTCTGCCATCATCACATTGCCTCAACCACTGAGTCTGCTGTGAAGATACAAAACAACACACTTGTGTTCACTGTGGATGCCAAAGTCAACAAGCTCCATATCAAACAGGATGTGAAGAAACTGTGACATTGTTATGGCAAGTTCAACACCCTGCACAGGCCTGATAGAGAGAAGGCGGCATACTTTTCGCTGGCTCCTGATTATGATGTTTTGGATACTGCCAACAAAATTAGGATCATCTAAGCTGAGTCCAGCTGGATAATTCTAAATATACATATTGTCACCATTTGAAAAAAAAAAAAAAAGAAACTCAAATGGGCAAGAACTTGAACAGACACTTGACCAAAGAGGTAATATCAATGGTGAATAAGCACATGAAGGATGTTCAACATCATTAGCCATTAGGGAAATGAATATTGAAACTATGAAGAGATACCACTACACACCTATTATAAACAAAGAATGTTTTCATGGATAAAAGAAAGAATAACGACAATTTGAAGTGGTAACAAGAATGAGGAACAACTGGAATTCTCATACGTTGCTTGTGGGAATGCAAAATAGTAAAGCTACTCTGGAGAACAGTTTGGCAGTTTCTAAAATCAATTGCATTTTTATATACCAGCACAATTGGTTATAAAATAAAACTTAAAAACAGGTTAACATTTATAATAGCATCAAAAGAGTCAAGTACCTAGCAATCAATATAATACAAAATACACCACAACTCTGTTGAGTAAATTATAAAATTTTTCTGAGAAACACTAAAGAAATCTTCAATAAATGCACATCTTTATCATGTTCATGGAGGGGAAGACTCAAAATTATAAAGATGTCACATACCTCCCAACTCCACTCAGTATCCCAATGGGAGATCGTTATTCCTGAACTTGATCAGCTGTTTCTAAAGTGGATGTGGAAAGCTAAGGGCCAAGAATAGCCAAGACACTCTTGAAAAAGAACAAGGACTTGCTGTAGCAGATACCAAAATTTAATATAAAGTTATAGTGATTAACAAAGTGCAGTATTGGTGAAGAGAAAGACAGACTAATGGAACATATTAGAGAGTCCAAAGAAACTTACATACATCAATGTTTGATTCAAGGAGACAACACTGCAGAGCAGTAGAATAACAGCCTTTTAATAATAAATAAGCCTAAGATAATTCATATAAAAACAAAAATTAACTGTACACCTATCACAAAGAAAAATCAATTCCAGGTAGATTGAAGAGTAAATGTGAAATGCAAATTTATAAGCTTTTCATACTTACTATAAGTAAATAACTTCATAATCCTGGAGTGAGGATCTTATTCAAGTCACAACACTAAACTTTAAAGGAAATTTTTGATGTATTGAAGTACATTAAAATTAATAACTCATATTCATCCACAAACATAAAAAATGTGAAGAGACAAGCCACAAAATGGAAGATATTTTCAATACATATAAATGATTAGTATCTAAAATATAGAAATTCTAAAAATGATTTCAAAATAAAGCCCAATAAAAAATTGTGCAAAAGGATTGACAGTCTTAACAACTGACAATAAACAAATATTTGTATGGATGTGCAGCAACAGAAGTCTTACACACCTTTAGTGAGACTAAGTAAAAAACAAAAAAAGTAAAGGCCATAGTTGCTTTTACTCTTATTTATTAGACTGAAGATATGTATACTGTAAATCCACACACCAATTCTACTTTTAAGAAATTCTCACACACCACACGTATACCAGGATCTAGGTATAAAAATGTTTACAGCAACTACATTCATAAAGGCCAAAAGCTACAAACTGCCTAAATATCCATCTGCATGGATTATTACACAATTAAATACCATACCAAAATATGGAATACTTGTAAAAGCCATGACATTTACAATTGTACACAAAAACATGGATTAATCTCATAAAGTTAAACCAAAAAGCAAGACACAGAAGCATAAATACAGCTCATACATATAAAGTTCAGAAATAGGA
>VSMD01032025.1:0-14456 GCA_008750895.1 Mirza zaza | reverse complement strand
CTCCTTGCTCCGCTGACCCCTCTTCATTCCAGGCAAAAGCACTTCATTTTACCATTTCCTGTTTGGTCTCCCAGGGAATTCAGCCCCTCCTTATTCCTTTTGTCCGGACCTCCCAAAGACAGGAATATTTATCAAAGTCCCCTCTCCCAAAGTGATCTGCCCGGCACCAGCCATTTTCAGATTTTACATAAAGAACAGGCTGGTTGTTTCCCAAGACGAGATAAGCAGTGGGTAAAAAGAAAAGAAAGAGGAATAAATAAGAAAATTAAAAATAAATAAAAATAAAAAAGAACAGGCTGGTGACAGCCCAGCATTTAGCGATTGTGTTTGAGGGGCACAGTGTGCCTTTGGAAATGGGCAGACGATGATTGGAAGGGCTGGGAAGTGGGTCCTAGGCAACGAGGCTGGAATTCGCTGAGGAAAGGAAAGCAAAATCTAAAGAAGGCCTGGAAGAGGAAATACTAAGGAAAAGAAAGATAGTAACTGGTGTTGTATAGCGATTGAGAACAGAGCTGGAAATCAAAGGCTTAAATGGTAGGAAAGAGGTTAAAAGAGGAGGAAATTTTCTGCTTCCGGGCACTGAGCAGAAAGGTAGATAACTTGTTGATGATGATGATGATGATGATGATGATGATGATGATGATGGTGGTGGTGGTGGTAATGTACTTAGAGAGTTTTAATGCAGCGCTGCCTGGGCCAGGGGAATGAACTAAGTGGGTGCGTTGGTCATTGAGTCTCTGGGTTTTGGACTGTCAGGCAGGCAGAGGCATAACCTTGGCCAAATGCAGATCTCAGTACTGAAGATGGGGCTCCAGTCTGCATTTCTAACAAGCTCCCAGAGGATGCTATTGCTGCTGGTCAGTGGACCACATTTTGAGTAGCAAGGTTCAGAGCGATGCTGTTAAATAGAAATATGATGTGGGCTGTTAAATAGAAATATGATATGATGCAGTGGCTCACGCCTGTAATCCTAGCACTCTGGGAGGCCGAGGCAGGAGGTTTGCTCAAGGTCAGGAGTTCGAGGCCAGCCTGAGCAAGAGTGAGACCCCATCTCTACCAAAAATAGAAAGAAATTACTTGGCCAACTAAAAATATATATAGAAAAAATTAGCCGGACATGGTGGTGCATACCTGTAGTCTCAGCTACTCGGGAGGCTGAGGCAGGAGGATCGCTTGAGCCCAGGAGTTTGAGGTTGCTCTGAGCTAGGCTGATGCCAGGGCACTCTAGCCAGGGCAACAAAAGTAAGACTCTGTCTCAAAAAAAGAAAGAAAGAAAGAAAGAAAGAAAGAAATATGATGTGAGCCACAGATATAATTTAAAATTTTCTAGCAACCACCTTCCAAAAAAAAAAAAAGAAATTGAAAAAATTAATTTTAATATATTTTAACCCATTATACCTAAAATGTTATATTAAAAACTAATATAAGCTTATATGTTTCCTTGATTGACTTCAAGTAAAAAAAAAAAAAGCTTATATGGAATAACGGCACTCAAATTCTCACTCAAATTTTTATATATATAAAAAATATTATATATCTACCATGTAATCAATACAAAAATTATTTTACTTGTTGTGCATACTAAGCATTTGAACTCTGTATGTATTTTACACTTACAGAATAGCCCAATTTGAACCAGCCACATTTCAATAGCCACGTGTGCTCGTGGCTTCCGTATTGAGTTTGTAGATCTAGACCAGGCATCCTCAAACTATGACCCTCGGGCCACATGCGGGTGTTTTTGCCCGTTTGTTTTTCTACTTCAAAATAAGATATGTGCAGTGTGCATAGGAATTTATTCATAGTTTTTTTAAACTATAGTCCAGCCCTCCAATGGTCTGAGGGACAGTGAACTGGCCCCCTGTTTAAAAAGTTTGAGGACCCCTGGTCTAGACAACCTCTGCACAAACGTAGGGTAGTTCAGATGCTACTGGTGAGCCAAGAATAACTGTGCTTTTAGTACTGGAACCCACTTGGGTAGGATCCAAGAAAGCCTAGGGCACAATGAATTCTCTGCTATAGAGCAGCAGCCCTCAAAGTTTAATTATTCACCAGGACCCTCTAAGGGGCAAGGTTAAATTGCAGATTCCTGGGCTTTACCACACACTCCCCCCACCCCTGAGATTTTTTTTATAAATCCAAAACTTTTTCTTATTAAAAATGTGAATATCTGTACACAAGTATAGCAAAATTAGAATACTGGACTTTTTCCCATTTTCTTTAATGCCATTGATGTCTTTGCTAGACAAACTGGGTGTATTCGTCCCTCCTCCTTGATTTGGCTGATTGCTTCCACATAGCGTTGTTTCTCTTGTTCTTATATTCCCCGTTTGCTGGAGAATTGACGAGATTCGGAGTCTCAGAGATTCTAATTAGAATACGGGTTTACAACCTTGGTGCCTTGGGAAACTCTTGGGAGCTTTATTTATTTATTTATTTTCTTTTTTTCTGAGACAGAGTCTCACTCTATTGTCCGGGCTAGAGCACCGTGGAGTCAGCCTAGCTCACGGCAACCTCCAACTCCTGGGCTCAAGCGATCCTCCTGCCTCAGCCTCCCGAGTAGCTGGGACTACAGGCATGCACCACCACACCCAGCTAATTTTTTCTATATATATTTTTTTAGTTGGCCAATTAATTTTTTTCTATTTTTGGTAGAGACAGGGTCTCACTCTTGCTCAGGCTGGTTTCGAACTCCTGACCTTGAGCGATCCTCCCGCCTCAGCCTTCCAGAGTGCTGGGATTACAGGTGTGAGCCACCACTCCCGACCAAGGGAGATTTAAAAATTACTGATGCCCAGGTTTCTCCCCTGGAGCTTCTGATTTAATTGGTATTGTCTGCACCCCAGGATTTTTTATAAGCTTCTGGGAGGTTCTGGCGTGCAACAAGGATGGAAGACCACTGGGGTAGACAAACTCTGGCCTCCATGAGGGCCTCAGAACAGGCCTTCTCCACCTCCTTATCCTGAAGGTGTCCTTCTCCAGCAGGGACAGAAATCACTGAATTATTCACCTCGATCCTCTAAGAGACAGGGTTAAATTGCAGATTCCTGAGCAAAGCCTAGAACACGCTGGTAAGTCTCACCGATTTTTCTTTTTCATTTTAGAATTTGCCTTGTGAAAGGGCCTCAGGGACAGTGTTGGGCTAAGAATTTAGAGTCACCTGGGAGCTTAAAAAAAAATACCAACATCCATCCTCTACCCTCCCCCCCCAGAATCTGATTCTGGAGTGTGCCTTGGTGTCTTTGATTTTAAAGTCACCCCGGTGATTCAAATGTGCAGTGAAGATTGACATCTAGAACATTTCCTCTCAAATTTTAATGAGCATATGAATCATCCGGGCATCTTGTTAAAATGCAGATTCTACTTCTGCAGGTCTGGGTTAACTCGCAGGTAATACTGCTGCTGCCGGGACCACAGTTTGAGTAGCAAGCGTGTAGATGGATGGGTGATAGGCACTATGGCACTAGAAAGAACTGTCTTTGTTGTTTTTTTGAGACAGAGTCTCACTCCGTTGCCCCGGCTAGAGAGCCATGGCATCAGCCTAGCTCACAGGAACCTCAAACTCCTGGGCTCAAGCGATCCTCCTGCCTTAGCCTCCCGAGTAGCTAGGAGTACAGGCATGCGCCACCATGCCCGGCTAATTTTTTTCTCTATATATTTTAGTTAGTCAATTAATTTTCTATTTATAGTAGAGACGGGGGTCTTGTTCTTGCTCAGGGTGGTTTCGAAGTCCTGACCTTGAGCAATCCTCCCGCCTGGGCCTCCCAAAGAATTGTCTTTGAATTCTGGCTTTTGCAACTTTATTAGCTTATGTGGGTTTCAGCCAAGTCACTTCCCCTCTCTGAGCCTTTTTCCTCACTCACAAAATAGTGATGATAATAATGTCTACCTTTACCCCATCCCGCGCCAGGTGTTCGGCACACAGTGCCCTATTTGGCTGATGCGAGCAGCACAGAAATCCTAGCTGGATGTGGAGTCTCTCGAAGGTCTTTGCCCACTGATGCTAAATCATTTCCAGGAAGTTTGTCTGGTCTTCTAGCGGACCCTTTGTAAAACCCGACAGATCAGGGCATTTAAATAAGTATTCCGAGGCCAGCATCCATATTCCTCTGCTCTGCCGGACTTTGTGCTTAGCAAAGCAGAATTTAAGGTTATCCATGACCTGCGCCGTCTGCTCACTTCTCGTCCTCATTACCTCTGATTGGTTTCCCACCCGCTTTGCTTCCCCCGCGCTCTGGATGAATCGGCTTTATGTCATCATAAATCACAGCCAGCACCACGTGTTTCTGTGACTAGGTTGAAATAAAGCCCCTCTTTTCTCGCCCTCTGCCGGGCTTGCCCCCACCTCTGAATCTCAGTGGGTCCTCCCTGCCCTCCCTGACGGATAGAGGAGTCTATCCGTCTTGAGTTGAGAAAAGCAGCTCTCTGTTAACGTAACTTATGAGCTACAAGTTCAGATCCTCTATTTTTAACCATATGGAACACTTTGTGCTTTTTTTGTTTTTGTTGAGACAGAGTCTCGCTCTGTTGCCCAGGCTAGAGTGAGTGCCGTGGCATCAGCCTCGCTTACAGCAACCTCCAACTCCTGGGCTCAAGTGATCCTCCTACCTCAGCCTCCTCCCGAGTACCTGGGACTACAGGCATGCGCCACCATGCCAGGCTAATTTGTTTTGTATATGTATTTTTAGTTGGTCAATTAATTTCTTTCTATTTTTAGTAGAGATGGTGGGTCTCGCTAAGACTGGTTTCGAACTCCTGACCTTGAGCAATCTGCCCGCCTCGGCCTCCCAGAGTGCTAGGATGGCAGGCATGAGCCACCACGCCCGGCCTGGAACACTTTGGAAGTCTATAAATCACATGACTGGGTAAACTAAACCAAAACTCCCACTTTTTCACATTGAAAAGAAGTTTTTCATGTATTCTGTTTTCCAAAGTTGACAGACAAAAAAAAAAAGTTAGCAGTGGCTTCCTGGCTGCACAGATGCGCCTTCCAGGTGCTTTCGGCTTTGTTCTGAGTGTTAACAGTTCACAGTGGAAACTGATTAACACCATTAATAGTTTTCCAGTTCAACAGCCCTCTCCTATCTGAATTACTTTTAATATTTGTCTATTTCTCTTCATTCAGGCACCTGACTCCCTCTCAAGTTCAAGTTCCCATTGTATCTTTTGAGGGATCAAATAAATTAAAAGACTTTTTATTCGTTTCCCTGTAGAGATGTCCTTACGCTCAGTAAAGTGACTGTAAATGTGTTTTCTTTTCAAATTAGAGGGAGAAAAAAAAGATACAGCCTCTCCATATCAGTATTGTAAAAGCAAACTGTTTATTAATATTAACTGATTCAATAAGCAATTATTGGGTGTTCACTGTGTTAAAAAAAACACCATGCTGAGTTCTGGGGAAAGGAACCTACAGAGATGAAAATAATGAAAATACAAAGTCCCTGTCCCCAAGGACCTGAAAACCTAGGAAGGGAGAGAAATCTACATGTGCGAGCACCTTTAATATGAGCACAATGTGAAAGATGTTTCTCAAAGCCTTCCTAGGTCCAATTTTCCTTGTACACTGTTCACTATGCAAATATTATCCGTTGTGTTATAATTAGTCACCTACTGTCTGTCTGCTTGGTAGGGCTGTAAACACTCTGAGGTTGGAAACTTCATGGCAGTGTCTCTATGGTCCAAGCAGGGCATAGTACACAACAGGGGCTTGATGATTGAATGAAAGAGAGGGAGGGAGGGCCGGGCGTGGTGGCTCACACCTGTAATCCCAGCACTCTGGGAGGCTGAGGAGGGAGGATCGCTAAAGTTCAGGAGTTCGAGACCAGCCTGAGCAAGAGCGAGACCCCCATCTCTACTATAAATAGAAAGAAATTAATTGGCCGACTAAAAATATATAGAAAAAAGTAGCCAGACATGGTGGCACATGCCTGTTGTCCCAGCTACTCGGGAGGCTGAGGCAGGAGGATTGCTTGAGCCCAGGAGTTGGAGGTTGCTGTGAGCTAGGCTGACGCCACGGCACTCACTCTAGCCTGGGCAACAAAGCGAGAGTCTGTCTCAAAAAAAAAAAAACAAAAAAAGAGAGAGAGAGGGAGAGAGGAGGAGGAAGAGAGAGAGAAAGAGAGGCTAATTTGGGAGTGAGTTGTCCTGAAGTCTAAGGAATGGTGCTTGTACTCCACGGATTCGGAGCTTGTTGAAGGAAGGTAAATTTAAGTCAGGCCTCCAAACCTAGTAAGAGTTATACTGAGTAAAAATGAGGTAGTAGACACTCAGGCTCAAGAGATTCCATAAGGAGCGGAGTGGAGGCAGGTACAGCAGGGCTTATCTGGGGAATATTTGTATACTTGCAATTCCTTCCACGTCGAAGATAGAGACACCGAGAAATTTTAAGAGCAATTCAGAAGTAGAAACTCTCAGCAGTGGAAATGCCAGTGACTGAACTGGTAAAAGTCCTGGTGGCAAAACCGTCCCTGTCTCGTTCACTAACCTGACACTTTTTTTTTTGAGACAGAGTCTCACTCTGTCACCCAGGCTGGAGTGAGTGCTGTGGCATCAGCCTAGCTCACAGCAACCTCCAACTCCTGGGCTCAAGCGATCCTCCTGCCTCAGCCTCCTGAGTAGCTGGGACTACAGGCACGTGCCAACAGGCCCGACTAATTTTTTCTATATATATTAGTTGGCCAATTAATTTCTTTCTATTTATAGTAGAGACGGGGTCTCGCTCTTGCTCAGACTGGTCTCGAACTCCTGAGCTAAAGCAATCCTCCGCCTTGGCCTCCCAGAGTGCTAGGATTACAGGTGTGAGCCACCGCACCTGGCCAACCTGACACATTTAACTGTGTGTGCTGGACACATTTAAGTGTGCATGCTGGACACATTTAACTGTGTGTGCTGAGCCCTGTTCTAGGTTCTGGGGACCAGAACAATGCAGGCATGTGAGCTTCCCTGCCTGCATGTGGCTCACTCCCATGGAGGAGAAAGGCAATGATTAAATGCATCCCCACGATCACACACACACACACACACACACACACACACACAGTGTGATAATTTACTAGGACGTGGACAGTGTGCTGTGATAGAAAGTGACCAGTTAGGTAGGGTGGTCAGGGACAGCCTTCTGTGAAGTTGAGCTCAGAATAATGAAGACGGAATAACCAAGAGCCGAGGGAAATAAATGCAGCCAACACGGTCATCTCAACTGGCAGGCGGGGGCCGGGGAGGGGGACATTAGGCAATGGGTGAGGACACTAGAGTGGGGGTGCTACTGGCATCTACTGGGCAGAGGCCAGGGATGCCGCTGAGCATCTTACAATGCACAGGACAGCCGTCCACGACTAAGAACTATCTGGCCCAAAGTGTCAACAGTGTTGCAGGTTCGAAACCCTGAGCGAGGGGGATGGGCAGCTGCAGAGACCCGGGAATAAGAATGAACTGTTAAGTGGAGAAATAGGCAGAGGGCTGATGTGGATGGAAAATTCTGAGCCTTGCGGGGTAGTGGGAGGTGATGAGGGAGATAGAGGCGGGGGCCAAGTCCTATAGGGATTTGGTGGCCGTGGCAATAAGCCCACTTCATTGTGGCACTTTGGAACAATTAACCCAGACCCCAATAGCTACTACAATTTATGATTTTAGGCGCATAAGGCATTTCCTTTAATAACTTTTAAAATAAACAAGTCATTGCTTATGGTTGCTATTCCCAGCTCTCTGCCATTCCAAATAACAGAGAGCAAGAAATGATTCAGTGCCATTTTCTTCTGCGGGCTCGAAGAAAAGAACTTGCAAACAATTGGCCCCTTCATTCCGGGGAATCAACAAAATTCCTGCAGCAAAGAGGGACCCAGAAAATGGAATCCTGTTTAACCTTGTTTAATCCAATTCTCCAGTCCTCTGTCATACATCTTTATGGCTCTTTCGCCCACCCAAATTGCTAATGTGGAAAGAAAGACACCTTCATTACTGAGAACTCAGACGTGCTGGATGCTGATGTAATGATTGATTTGCCATTGTTGGGGATCGGAGCTGTACATGGTAAAACCTCAGCAGAGGGAAGCAGGATTGAACAGGAATGTGGCTATTAATGTGTTTGGGGAGAATCATGTGCTTTTCGAGGCTTTTATGTACACACAAATGTGTAGTTTTATAAACATTCTGATAAACAGTTATCTCTCACTCGGTCACGCGTGTTACCAATACTATTGAGTACCTAGTATATGGAAGGAAATGTGTCTGGTATTAGAAGTTAAAAAAGAAAAATAAGGCAGACTCCTTGGTTTCAAAGAATTTATAGTTTATAGGCTGGGCGCGGTGGCTCATGCCTGTCATCCTAGCACTCTGGGAGGCTGAGGCAGGCGGATTGCTCGAGGTCAGGGGTTCGAGACCAGCTTGAACAAGAGCGAGACCCCGTCTCTACTATAAATAGAAACAAATTAATTGGCCAACCAAAACTATATGGAAAAATTTAGCTGGGCATGGTGGCGCATGCCTGTAGTTCCAGCCACTCGGGAGGCGGAGGCAGGAGGATCGCTTGAGTCTAGGAGTTTGAGGTTGCTCTTTAGTGAAATGTCTGTTTGTATCTTTTGTTCATTTTTCTTACTGTTGAGTTTTGAAAGTTCTTTAAATAGTTTAGATACAAGTCCTTTGTTGAATATGTAATTTTCAAATATTTTCTTCAAATTTGTATCTTGTCTTAATTCTCTTAACAGTATCTTTTGCAGAGTAAACATTTTTTATTTTGATGAAGGCATATTTATCTTGTTTTTTTTTTTTTTAAGGATTGGGCTTTTGCTGTCTTGTTGGAGAACTCTGCTAATTCAAGAATGCAAAGATTTTCTCCTCTAAATTTTTTTATAGTTTTGTGTTTTACCTTTAGATTTGTGTTGTGTTTTGAGTCTCAATTTTGGGGTAAGATATGAGATGCAGGCTGAGAATTATTTTTTGCATATGGGTGTCCAATTGTTCTAATACATTTTGTTGACAAAAAACACTATCCTTACTATATTAAATTGCTTTCACACCTTTGTAAAAATCATTTGGCTATATTTGTGGGCCTATTTCTGGGTTCTCTATTTTATTTCATTGTTCTATGTGTTTAAACCTCCACCAATACCATAGTCACTCGATTAATGTAGCTTATTTCTTATTCCCCTCTCCCCAGTTTTATACCTTTACATTTAAGTGTATGATCCATTTTAATTTTGTATAAATTATAAAGTTTAGCTAGAGGGTCATTTTAAATTTATATTTATATAAAAATTTGCTTGCAGATGTCTGGTTGCTCCAGCACCATTTGTTTAAGTTATGCTTAAGTTTGTTAAGTTATGCTTAATTTACTGAATTATTTTTGTACCTTTGTGAAATATTTCTTGGACCAGTGCTATCGAATAGAACTTTCTGCAATGATGAAAATGTTCTACATCTGAGCTCTCTAATATGGTTGTCATTAGCCACTGATGGCTATTGAGCCCTTGAAATGTGGCTAATACAACAAAAGAAATGAATTTTAAATTTTATTTAATTTTTATTAATTGAAATGGCCACATGTGGCTTTTGGCTACCATATTGGATGGCACAGTTTTATCTTCCACATGAGAATTTGTGGCTGTGCCTTCATCTTTCTTAAATTAAGCAATATTTGATATATAATTTATATATAAATTATTCTGCATGATAATAAACTCTCAATAAATAAACATATATAATTTTTAAATGATAAATTGATACATGTTATATAATAGTGGAAAAGGAAATTGAAACCTCATGTTTGAGAAAGTCAGATTTTGTTACATAATAATTGTATCTGTGGGTTATAGATGTTTTAGACCCAAGAGGTTTTTTTTGTATTTCTGCTCTCTCATTCTCACCTTCATGCTTTTAAGCCTTATGGTAACAGGAAGCTCCAGCACTACATCCATTTCCAAGTTAGGAATAAGAGAAAGAAAGAAAAGTACCAGCTAAATCTACCCCTCACATGCACTTTTAAAACATTTTATTATGGACCTAGGCTAGGTGGCTCATGTCTATATAGTCCCAGCTACTCGGGAGGCTGAGGCAGGAGGATTGCTTGAGCCCAGGGGTTGGAAGCCAGCCTGGGCAACATAGCAAGACCCTGTCTCTTAAAAAAAAAAAAGAAAGAAAAGAAAAAGAAGAAAAAAGAAAAAGAAAAAAAATTATTATGGAAAATTTCAGACATATACCAAAGTAGACAAACAAATGTAATGAACTCCATTAACTCTATGTACCCATCAAATAGCTTCAGTGATGATCAACTTATAGTCACGCCTGTTTCATCTATATCCCTACCTACTTTTCCAACTTCAGAGATACTTTGAAGCAAGCCCTAGACATCGTCATTTCATTTGTAAACATTTTAGTACGTATCTCTAAAAGAAAATATTATTTAGGCATAAACACAATCCTTATTATAATCAAATATCTGCTATTCTCATAAATGTCATTCTTTTCTTGATATGGCTCTTAAATCTTCTTTTAAATCTATAGATTATACCCCTTTTTTTTTTTTTTTGAGACAGAGTCTCACTTTATTGCCCAGGCTAGAGTGAGTGCCGTGGCGTCAGCCTAGCTCACAGCAACCTCCAACTCCTGGGCTCAAGCGATCCTCCTGCCTCAGCATCCCGAGTAGCTGGGACTACAGGCATGCGCCACCACGCCCGGCTAATTTTTTCTATATATATTTTAGTTGGCCAATTAATTTCTTTCTATTTATAGTAGAGATGGGGTCTCGCTCTTGCTCAGGCTGGTCTCGAACTCCTGAGCTCAAATGATCCGCCCACCTCGGCCTCCCAGAGAGCTAGGATTACAGGCTTGAGCCACCGCGCCCGGCCTTATACCCCTTTTTCTTTGCGAAGCATTTGTTGAAGAATTGAGGGTGTCTCGTGGTTCTCACGGTCTGGGTTTTGGTGATTTCATTGCTGTGATGTGATTTAACGTGTTCCTCTTTCTTCCGTATTTGCGATAAAGTGACAGATCTAGAGGCTTGACCAGATTCACATTCAACTTTTTAAGATTACTTTATAGGTAGTGGTAGCGTCTTGCTCAGGAGACTGATACCTTCCGTCACATTTATTTATTTATTTATTTATTTATTAGACAGAGTCTCACTCTCTTGCCCAGGCTAAAGTGAGTGCTGTGGCATCAGCCTAGCTCATAGCAACCTCAAACTCCTGGGCTCAAGCAATCCTCCTGCCTCAGCCTCTCAAATAGCTGGGACTACAGGCATGCATCACCATGCCCGGCTAATTTTTTCTATATATATTTTTCGTTGGCCAATTAACTTCCTTCTATTTTTAGTAGAGATGGGGTCTCGCTCTTGCTCAGGCTGGTGTCAAACTCCTGACCTCCAGCAATCCGGCTGCCTCAGCCTCCCAGAGTGCTAGGATTACAGGAGTGAGCTACCGCGCCCGGCCCAATAAAGGATTTTTTAACTGTTATAAAAACTGTTTTAAATTTTAACATGTTCAGTTTCAAAAGCATCATTGCAAATTTCAGAATAATAGTATTCCACTAAATGGCTATATAATTTATTTAATTGGTCTCTAATATTTGGATATTTTTTTTCAGCTGGAAAATACTGGGATGAAAATTCTATTTGTAAATTGTTATCATCATCTCTGATTATTCTGGGCCTACAATGTTTGTGAGTCATGTTTCTGCGATTTTGGCTGTGACTTTAGCATTGAGGTCTGGTAACTAGGCTTCAAGTCTTATTTATGGGCCTAGTGTATCCAGTCGATGAATTCCTGCCTTATTTCCCAGTCCTTGGCATTAAGAGTTTCACTTCATATTACCTAACCTCTTGAGGCCTTAGTTTTCACTTCTTTAAAATAGGGATACTATTTGTTACCACCTCAGAGGACTGTTGTCAAGGATGCAATGCTATTGTAGCTAATTATTTCCTGCCTACCCTTCTCCTACTCATTGTCCTCCTAAGGTACCGAAAATCAGGAGTGACTCCTGCTTCCACCACCAGGTTGGTTCATTCTGGGCTTTTGTTACTCATAACTGAAAGAGCCTTATCAGTCATGTTTTTTTTCTTTCTTCTTTTCTTTTCTTTCTTTTTTTTTAAAGGGAGGCCTGCTCTGTTGCCCAGACTAGAGTACAATGGCATGATCATAGCTCACTGATGTCTCATACTCTTGGGCTCAAGCGATC
Organism: Mirza zaza; assembly: GCA_008750895.1. Taxonomy (NCBI): domain Eukaryota; kingdom Metazoa; phylum Chordata; class Mammalia; order Primates; family Cheirogaleidae; genus Mirza; species Mirza zaza. Next base: position 2,288 of record VSMD01032025.1, on the reverse strand, counting down.
CTCCTGCCTCAGCCTCCCAAGTAGCTGGGACTACAGGTATAAGCCACCTCACCTGGAAAGCACCATTTAGTTTTAACAGTAGATGAAGGAGACTGTTTGCAAAGAAGGCAACAACAGTTCCTCCCTTCCTTACATTCATGTTCCTTTGCTGCTCCTTTCATCGAGAACTGGAGTCTATTTCCACCCCCTTTTAAATCTTGCCTGGCCTTATGACTTGCTTTGACCCATCAAATGTAGTGGAAATAATATCATACAATTGCTAAGTCTAGGTCTCTACATGCCTTGTAACTTTCATTCTCATTCTCCTATTGCCCTGAGACCTTTTTGTGAATAAATCTGATAGGCAGCTGCAGAGGCCAATAAATGATGTCTGAGGTGCTGCAGTCAATGCCAGGACCAATGAGTGCTGTGGGTGGGGCCACCTTAGACCAGAAAGCCCCAGTTGAGCCTTTTGATGCTGGTGCTGTAGCTGCATGAGTGACCTCACAAAAGACCAGCAGAAGAACTGCCTGGCTGAGCCCAGCCCAACTGCTGGCCTACAGAATCAAGAACAAATGAAATGTTTGCTGTTTCAAGCTACTAAGTTTTGGAGTGGTTTGTTATAGTAGATGCAGTGTGAGAAGCTTGAGTCTTCTGTTGTTTGCAGTCTCAATCACCTCAACCAAATCACTTAATTCTAACGGCCTCTGCTTCCTTCTTCGTGAAATGTGGATATTTTACTAATCTGTCACCATTGATTGCAGGTTTCAGATTTTTAGTTTCAACGAATAAAAACCCAACTCAAAGAGGCCACCGAAATGAAAGGAGTTTATCAGCTCAAGTAACTGAAAAGTCCAAGACTTGTTTTGGCTTTAGGTATGACTTAATTCAAGGACTCAAGTGATGGTATCAGGGGTTCGTTGGCCCCCACCTCTCCATTCTGCTTTCTTCTGTGTGTCAGCTTCAGCCTAAGGTGGGCTTAACCCAGGTGTGGCTCTCCCTGCAGTTCAGGTTCATCCAGCTTGGCAAACTCAAGAGGAAATTTCACTCTCATTGGACCCACTAGAAACATTGGCCCATTCTTAGGCCGGCCAGGACAGAGGGATTAGAAGCTCCAAATGGGTAGGGCTGGGGCATATGCCCATGATGGGCCAGTGAGGTGGAGAGGCTGAGGGAACAAAGAAAGACTTACCAACACATCTAGAGAGATTAACACAAAGGAAATCAAGATGCTATTACAAGAAGAAAGGAAATGGAAGCGGAGCAGGTAAAAAAATAACAGATGTTCACTCCTTATCACACAGGCTGGATGAACAGATAATAATAATGGCTTACATTTATTAAATGCTTATTAGGTGACTGGTACTGCTCTAAGTACTTTATGTATATTAATTTCTATTATTCCTCTCAATTTAGGAATAGATGCAGTCATTGCACTGTCCCCACTCTACAAATGAGGAGGAAGCTGAGGCACACAGCGGTCAAGTTGCCTATGGTCAAACAGATGTCAGTAACATCAGAACCCAAGTAGACTTATACTCACACTAGGTCCCCCAAGACACCCATCCCTTGGTGTGTGATCCCCTCCTCTTGAAAGTGGGTGGGATCCGTGAATATGACCAACTGGTCATTCCCTTGATTAGGTTACCTTACGTGGCAAAAGTGATGGCTCACTTTTGAGACATTACATCACTTTGATGTCTCAAGGCTCCTTCAAAGCCAACTGTAGGAGGGTTCTCCTGTTGGCTTTGAATAAGAAAGCTGCCATGCTGTGAGGGGGCCCTGTGGCTTGGACCTCTAACCCACAGCAACGGTTGGCCAACAGCTAGCAAGAAGATCCTCAGTCCTACAAGCACGAGGATCTGAATTCTGTCAATAACCTGAAAGAGCTTGGAGGAGAAGCCCTAGTTCCAGATGGGAAAGCCTGGTCCACATCTTGATTTCAGAGGACTCAGCTCTGTAGTGCCCCAACTTCTGACCTCTAAAACCGGGAGATACTAAGTATATCTTAAGTCACTAAGTTTGAGGGTCATTTGTTACCAGTGGGCGCTTCTCTTCATTGCCTTCTCATCTTCCCATCTGGGTAGCTAGGTTCTCCCTCCTTTAGAACTCCCAGAGCCCTTCACACTAACTCTGCTCTCTGGATCGCATGGGCCCACGTCACCTGGGTTGAGGGTTGTCATCACCGGGTGGGAACATGGCAGGGCCACTGCCTGGTCATCTTTGTCTTGCTAGCAAGTGAACAGCCCTCTGGTGTGTATGAGCTGCTCTGTAACTGGTTGTAGAATGAATGAATGAAACGCATCTGG
>VSMD01032020.1:0-60006 GCA_008750895.1 Mirza zaza | reverse complement strand
GCGGCGCCGGGCCGCCTCGGGGACCGGGCTGAGCGCAGGGTGGCGCAGGGTCCCGCTCCCGCCCGGGCGCCCCGCAGGGAGGAGCGGGCTGCGGGCCCGCGCTGAAGGGAGGCGGCGGGGAGGCTGCGGCGCTTTCCTAGAGGAAGAAAACAATGCCAACTCTCGCAGGGAGAACTCGAGGGGCGCGAGAAGCAGCGGAGCGAGGCGGGAGCCGTGGCGCGGGGTGGGCCAGTGCGGAGAACGCGGGGAGGGCCTGCACGCGCGCGGCGGCCGCGAGCGCTGAGCCTCAAACCGCGTCCTTCCGTGGCCGTGGCGAGTGCGGGCGCCGGGGTGGGGGCCGCGCAGAGGACGGGCCCGGTCCACGCGGCGTCTTCCTGGCGCCAGCGCCTGCTGGGATCCGAGTCTCTGCGAAGGTGCGCGGGCCAGGCGGCGTGCTCGGCAGGGAGAGGAGCGCCGCCACAGGCCGCCGCCTCGCCCCGCGGTGCGCGCGGCGGGCGGGAGAGACCAGAGCAGGACCCTCGGGCCCGCCCCTCGAAGCCCCGCCCCTCGAAGCCCCGCCCCTCGAAGCCCCGCCCCTCGAAGCCCCGCCCCTCGAAGCCCCGCCTCAGCGCAGTGGTGGGGGCCTGCCCGCTCGCTGCTCGCGGGACCATCTCCAGGCAGCTCCGGCGGTGGAAGGTGCCGCTGGGGCTTGTGCGTTGGCAGAGAGGTGGGGACCTCACCCTGAGCAGAGGAGTTGCTGGATTCCCGCTTCCCTTTCAGTGGACTGCAGAGGGGAGCCCCTCAACACCGTCCCTGCTCCCCAGGCCTCGGGATGGAGCTGCAGTGTTGTGACTGTGCACAGGTGGAAGCCCGTAGGATCTCCTGACCTCTGGTGCAATCCCGAATGCTAGTCTGTCCGGGTAACCCTGGCTGGCTTCTGCACACGTTTGCACCAGCACAAATGTGGTAGTAACTGATTTCAGACTGCAGCAGCAGGGGTCATCAGTCACTCGCACTTCCTAAAGCAGTATATCTGAGAAATGCATTTTCACGATCACCATAAGAAACTTAAATATAAATCACTAGTGCTTATTTCATTTAAAAATTCCTTAAAATAAAATTTGTCATTTGAAGCAAATATTAGAACCACATATTATGGAGCGTATAACATAGCAAGATAAAATATGTGACAGTGATGGCATAAAAGGATGGGAGAAGAAATGGAAGTACACTCTTTTAAGGTTCTTTGTATCATGTCTGGACTGTTACAATATTATTTCAAGATAGATTTTGATAAAATACAGTTACATGTTGTCAATGCCATTGGCAACCACCAACAAAATGAGATATAGTTAGTAAGCCAACAGAGAATATGAAAGAGAGTACTAAAAAGTACTCAATCCAAAAGAAGGCAGTAAAAGAGAGGAGAAACATAACAAACACCAGACCAGATGGGATGAGTAGAAAACAAATGGGATGAGTCAAGAGTGTAGGCTTGACTCAATAATTACTTTGACTATAAATAGTCTAAACATGCCAATTACAAACAGAAAAAGTTACACTGGATAAAAAAATACCAAAACCCAACTATATGCAGTTAAACACCTAGCAGGGATGCTCCCCAGTAAAACTATCTGCACCTTAAATGATCTCCTTTTGCAAGCTCAAGATTGTTGTCTTGGAGTCAATGAGCTCATGTCTCTGCTTCTCAGTCAGGATTATTTAATTAATTGTAAATGAGAAAATACCCAGTCTTTCTAGAATCCAGCAAAATCATTTAAAATCAATGTTTATGTTTATAGAAGGGAAGGAAATTCTACAGAGAAAAAACTAAAACCACAAATGTCCTCTTCTCTCATACCTCATCAACATGTGTAAATTTCTCCCTACCACCAAAGAAACAATCAATTTTGCAGGAGTCACCCCAGCTAAACACCTTCAAAAACAGTTCTATTCTGATACTATCTACCTGAAGATAGCATCAAATCACACAAGTTGTGGACTCAGTCACACAAGACTGTCCATTCTTGTGACACCAGATGCAAGTTCAGGCCTCCAAAACTTCTGACCAACCAGCTTCAAGTTGGAAATCCACAACCCCCTCTGTAGATTTGGTTAATTTGTTAGATCAACTCACAAAACTCAGAGAAACAGTTACTTATGTTTACTGGTTTACTTTAAAGGATATCCTAAAAGATGTAAATAAACAACCAGATGAAGAGATACATAAGGCAAGGTATAGGGGAAGGGTTGTGGAGATTTCGAGCCCTTGCAGGGCTTACACTCTTCCAGAAGCCGCCCCATGTTCCGCTATCTGGAAGCTCCCCAAACCCTGTCCTTTTGTGTTGTTGTTACTGAAGGCTCTTCTCATGGGCAGAATTAATTTAACCATAGACCATTTTCAATCAACTTATCCTTCAGCCCCTATCCTCTCCCCAATGGTTGGGGGTGGGGCTGAAAATAATCCATCCCTCTAAGCACATGGCTTATTCCTGGCAGCCAGCCCCCCATCCAGGGGTTTCTAGGGTGTTACAAAAAAACAAAAAAAACAAAAAAAAACCCCTCCTTCATTAAAATAAGCTCAGGCATGTTTGGTAAGGCTTATTATAAATAATACTAAACTGTCTTTCATTTTCCCATTCAGGAGCTAATTCAGGAACAAAGAACAAAACACCAAATACTTTAACAAAAGATACTCTTATTGCTCTAATCAGTTAGGAAATAATAAAGCTTATATGAACTGAGAGCCAGGAATCATGGAAAAAAACCAAAATATATCTACCATACTATCACAGAAATTGCAAGGTATTTAAATTTTATACATCGACAGGAAAATCAAAAGTATCTAGCCCTCTCGGACAATAAGCAGGTCATTTTATGATTAGTTCCATGGTAAGAAATCATTTAGTAAACAGTCATAGTGAACACTTCTATGAGTTATCATATCCCATCTCACAGGATTTACCATTGACTCTAACATCCAGGTAACAGGAGACAGAACAGAGTTATCCACTAACAAAAATTCTTCACCCTGCACAAGGGAGAAAGTGATGTTTTGCTAAATCTTTTTAATTCACCTAACTTTTCTACAATGTTTTCTTGTGAAAAGTAATCATTGCTCTTTAACCAAAATGGAAGAGATTTTTTTCTATTTCCTTCCCCAGGTAGAATTCCCAAAGCTAAATTCTGGAACTCCATTGAAAATTACCTCCAAATAAGAGGTATGTCCAAAAAAGAGCCATTACACTGAGGCCAGTGTGGTGGCTCACACCTGTAATCCTAGCACTTTGGGAGCTTGAATTTGGAGGACTGCTTAAGGGCAAGAGTTTTAGATCGGGCTGGGCAACATAGTGAGACCTGTCTCTACAAAAATCTTAAAAATTAGCCAATGTGGTGACACATGCCTATAGTTCCAGCTACTCAGGAGACTGAGATGGGAAGATTACTCCAGGCACTGGAGGCTGCAGTGAGCTATGATTGTGCCACTGTACTCTCTAGGCTAGGCAACAGAATGAGACTCGGTCTCAAAAACAAAACAAAAGAAAGCAAAACCAGACCTAAGAAATGTACTGCATTTGCTCTGGGGGAATAAAAAATAGGTGAAGAATAATTTTTAACACAAAATATATGACTAGGTTTTTTTTCTGAAATCTATCACTTTCATGCAACTTTGAAAGTATTTTCTTATATTTTGAGCTCTACTTCTCAAATTCACTTTACTGTTCATGAAAAAGTGAAGTTGAAATGAGTGGACAAAACTTTTCAAGGTGACTCTTACAAGAAGCAGTGGTGACAGAAATGTTGGACTCAAGTGTCAAGTCAGACCATCCTAGCACTTGGGACAAACTCCTGCTCCAATCCTGCTCACCATAATGCTCAAAGACCGTCCTCCCAGAAGCCACTGCACTGTTCCTACACCCCACTGTGTACCACCTCACTCCCCTCTAAACCAGCATGTAACTGGCTGGCCACCAATGTGACTCCAAGAAATGGAAATCAGGCTTGGAGTAAGAAAATATTAATGTCTCAAGAGGTTAGCTTTTTAGATAAAAGATATGCCAGAAGATTCCTCTCAGCTCCAGGTCATCCAGCAAATTCTCCCGAGAGGCTCCAGCCGCATGCCTCTGGCTGTCCTCTGGAAGGAGGTGACCCACAGCTATGTTCACTAGACAATCCAGGAGACATGGCTGGTGTGGGCACCCGGAGTCATCACCAGACAGTTGTGAAAACAAGGGCCAGGAAAAGACAGGAAGGTGGCTGAGGACAAATCACCCAGTAAAGTCTCCAAAAAAGTAACTCAACCTAAGACATCCTGGTAGGATTTCTATCCCTAGAAAAAAGAAAAGGAGAGGTACAAAGGTAGTTTACAGAGGAGTATCAAGTAAACACTCTGATTTTTGTTCATGTGAAATTTTCTGCAAAACATTTTTTTAAAAGACAACCACTGTAAAAATAACAAACTAAAATATTCTGTCTCATTGAACAGTCCAATAAAGAACTAATAGTTATAATGTTGTGAACTGGTGAGGGGAAGTTGGCATTTGGGAATGTGAGGAAGGAATCGGAAATTTAGGATTTTACTGCCAGCCCTAGAAGTTATGCAGTGTTGTATTTGAGAACCTGCCCATGCCATATATTTGGAAAATGTAGGGGAAAACCAGTCCCTCTGAGAAGTGTTAAAATAACTAAAAAGAAGTCAGTTAGACTGAGGTGACTCTAGTGTTCTGGATTTCCTACTTAAGAATACAGAAATCTAACTCAAATGCATGTTTTGTATACTACCTAGAGAGAAACAAAATTTAGGCTTAAGCAACTACAACACACCTATTAACCTGATTACATAACCAGAAAATAGCCATCTGGATAGTGCAAATGACTACACAACTCTAACCAATCAATTATTGAATTTGGTTTGTACCAAATTCGTGCACCTTTTTTTTTTTTTTTTTTTTTTTTTTTGAGACAGAGTCTAGCTCTGTTGCCTGGGCTAGAGTGCTGTGGCATTAGCAGTGCTCACAGCACCTAAAACTCTTGGGCTCAAACAATCCTCCTGCTTCAGCCTCCCAAGTAACTGAGACTACAGGCATGAGCGACCACGCCTGACCTTTCACGCACGTTATAAAAGCCTTTCTCCTTCAAGCATCTCCAGTGGACCCCAAACCACAGTTTTCGCTAATAAAATCTTTAATGTTTTAATGGTGCCATAGGTTAATATTTAACAACAAAGAGGAAGACTGGGGCCCCCACGGACCACAGCTTCTCCCACGCACGAGCCCCCGCACATGGAGTGTGCATCCTTCCCTGATGACCCTCCCATCATCACCGCACAATCTGAAGACGACATGGGGATGACGGAGCAAAACTGCCCAGATAGAGCTCCAGCTGGGCCAAATACCGTGTTTCCACGAAAATAAGACAGGGTCTTATATTTATTTTTCCTCAAGAAGACACCCTAGAGGTTATTTTCAGGGGATGTGTTATTTTCCCCTCAAAGCCTCAGCTTGCAGCACGCACAGGATGGCCGGAGCCGCCCTTGTTGGTGGGGCCACCGGCACCTTTCCAGTCACCTCTGGGATAGTAGCTGTCACGATGGGGCAGATGAGAAGGGCTGCTCCTCTTCTTTACCACTCCGAGACAAAATGCATGGGTTGTGCAGGTGCGCTGAGTAGCCACGCCTGTCACTAGGTCTTTTTTTCGGCTTATATTGCGCAAATGCTTAGAAATCCTGCTAGGGCTTATTTTATGGGTAGGGCTTATCTTCGGGGAAACGCGGTATGCCTTGGAGAAGGGGAAAGAATGCCAGAGGTCCAGGCTGCACAAGCCCAGCCCTCCCCTGTGGCCAGGAAGGACTGAGGGCCCGCTTGTACCAGCGGGAGGAGGATCCCCAGACAACACCCCCAACCCGGGGGATGCCTGTCCCCATAACCAGTTTACCTGGCTTCCAACAAACCCCCACACGCACCAGTTCCTGGCTCCGGGGTGTCTTGCCATTCCCCCTACAGGTCTCCTAGTACCCTCGGTACTAGTACTGCAGCAGAGCCACCCAGCCCTCCCAGGCAACGGAGAAGGAGCAGAGGACACACTGGAGTTTAGCAGGCTGGTGCAAGAGACAAAGGCCCCCCCAGATGGTGGAAGGCCCTGTCTCTTCCGCTCTGTGCCTGATTGGACAGTTCCACAACAGTGTCCCTGACTGGATGAGGCCTCCAAGCTCCACCGTTTGTGGCCCTGAGTGACAGGTGATGGGAACCTACACATTCATGGCTGAAACCGGGACCTCTCTGCGCTGGGACCTGACACTTCCTGGAAGACATTCACATTTAACCTTTTCTATAAGGTTATATCCATTTATGAATTATATATATAATATTCAAAATTTGAAACAATATAATGACAATTAGTTTTAAATTTCACATTTTCTAACCTTCATGGCCGCTGCTCTTTGGAAGAGGCAGCCTTAGTTTTAAACAGGCAGGTGATCCTCTTAGGCAAAAATACATATTAGAAATAAAGTATGGGCCGGCGCGGTGGCTCACGCCTGTAATCTTAGCTCTCTGGGAGGCCGAGGTGGGCGGATCCTTTGAGCTCAGGAGTTCCAGACCAGCCTGAGCAAGAGCGAGACCCCATCTCTACTATAAATAGAAAGAAATTAATTGGCCAACTAATATATATAGAAAAAATTAGCCGGGCATGGTGGCACATGCCTGTAGTCCCAGCTACTCGGGGAGGCTGAGGCAGCAGGATTGCTTGAGCCCAGGAGTTTGAGGTTGCTGTGAGCTGGGCTGACGCCACGGCACTCACTCTAGCCTGGGCAATAAAGTGAGACTCTGTCTCAAAAAAATTTAAAAAAAAATAAATAAATAAAGTATGGCCATGTGTGTCATTTTAATCTTTCTAGTAGCAACAAAGAAGAAAAAGAAACATACTCGATTGTAATAATTCATTTAACTTAATATATCCAAAATATAATTGTTTTCTTATGTGATTAATACAATGTTACTAATGAAGTATTTTATATTTTGGTACTGAATATTTCAAAATGACTGTATTTAAGCTTCTGGCACATCTGGATTCAGAAAGTACTTTTGCATACACATCTGGTTTTTACACTTTTATTTATATTAAAGTTGAACAATGGGCCCAAAGAATGTCTGCCTGTTCCTTTCATATAAGTGTTTAGAATTTTTTTATTACTATTTTTATAATTTCACTTATTTCACTGAGGGTTGCCAAATAGTAGTTTTCTAACTCTAGTATGTCCTCTACATGTATTAGTTGTCATTATTGTATAAAGAGTTGCATTTTCTCATGAGCTCTTTATTACATTAGAAACTAGCCTATTAGGGCCAGGCATGATGCCTCACACCTGTAATGCTAAAATGTTGGGAGGCTGAGGCAGGAGGATTGCTTGAGACCAGGAGTTCAAGATGAAACTGAGAAACAGTAAGATTCTGTTTCTACAAAAAAATTTAAAATTAGACATGTGTGTTCGTGTGTCCCTATATTCCCAGCTACTTGGAAATCTGAGGCAGGAGGATCTGCAACTGCACTCTAGTCCCAGCAACAGAGTGAGGCACAGTCTCTAAAAAGAGAAAATAAAAGCCTATCAAGAAAAGTACAGGCCAGGTGCTGTGGCCCAGGCCTGTAAACCTAGCACTCTGGGAGGCCAAGGTGGGTGGATCGGATGGTTTGAGCCCAGGAGTTTGAGACCAGCCTGAGCAAGAGCAAGACCCCATCTCTACTAAAAAAAAAAAAAAAATAGAAAGAAATTAGCTGGACAACTAAAAATATATAGAAAAAAAAATTAGCCGGGCATGGTAGCACATGCCTATAGTCCCAGCTACTCAGGAGGCTTAGGCAGTAGGACCGTAGGATTGCTTGAGCCCAGGAGTTTGAGGTTTCTGTGAGCTAGGCTGATGCCATGGCACTCTAGCCCAGGCAACAGAGCAAGACTGTTTCAAAAAAAAAAAAAGAGAAAAGGATAAAAGCTTAATTCTTTCTTTATCAATTGTCATAATAATAGTGGTGTGGTCCCATCGAACAAACAAATAAGTAATATTTTCTTAAAATTGTTGTTTGTGTTTTTATAGAATTTTATGTACTGCCATTTAAGTCTATTTTTGAGCTCAAATTGTCTTATCTTAAATCAGCGAGGGAACTTTTACATAGCTTCCTTTGTCTTTGTGCCATGAAACCATATGTTTTGAGAGCTTTCTTGTTTTCCAGTGCAAACAGACATGCTTCCCTGTCTGTTATATAAGTTGCAAAGAGATGTCACCTTTGGCATTTTCCTTTTTACTTGACTTATGGTGCTTCCTAGAATGTACAATATTTTGGCTTTATATTGTGTACTTATCAATCTTTGCTTTGGACATTTATCAATCTTTGCTTTTATTAACATTGGACATTTTCTAGGAAAATATTCTTTACCAATATGGACCCCAGTTTAGACTCAAAGACTAAACAGAATAAAATCTATAGGAGCAGAAAAGTTTATAAAAGAGGCTGTCATAAATAAATTTCCAGGATCAAGTTTTTTAACAGGGGGATTCTATAGCCATTTTATTTATTTATTTTTCTTTTTGAGACAGAGTCTCACTTTATTGCCCAGGCTAGAGTGAGTGCCGTGGCGTCAGCCTAGCTCACAGCAACCTCAAACTCCTGGGCTCAAGCAATCCTACTGCCTCAGCCTCCCAAGCAACTGGGACTACAGGCATGTGCCACCATGCCCGGCTAATTTTTTTCTATATATATTAGTTGGCCAATTAATTTCTTTCCGTTTATAGTAGAGATGGGGTCTCGCTCTTGCTCAGGCTGGTCTGGAACTCCTGAGCTCAAAGGATCCGCCCACCTCGGCCTCCCAGAGACCTAGGATTACAGGTGTGAGCCACCGTGCCTGGCCTCTATAGCCATTTTAAATCAATGCTTCTAACTCAATTCAAGACCATTACAATGGAATGAGTACTTCCAATCCAATTGATTGATTGATTGATTGGAAGTACAATCAATTTTTGCTTTTATAAATCTTTGCTTTTATTAACATTTCTGGGTTTGAGTCATATGCCATATTTTTCACAGCTCGTAAAAATATTTATCAATGTTTTCTTCTACTATTTGTATGTTTTCCACTTTTTGGCATTTAGATTTCTCCTTTGTCATTTACCTTACCATAGCATGTGAAAGATGAATCTATTTTCATCTTTTCTTAAGGAATATCCAGTTTCCAAACACAAAGTATTAATAAAGGTACCTCTTCCACAGTTTTTATTGCATATCTTCTCTTACGTACTTTGATAGATTGCTGACTTTTCTACTGCCCTGGTCTGTTTGCCTATTTTTGCATCAGCACCATACTGCTTTACTTTCAGAATATTTCAATTTGTTTTAATTTATAATAGGACGGACACCCTCACCGTGTTTCCTTCTGAAGGATTGTGTCTATTATGTTTTCTCTTCCATGTGCACTTTGGAAAATCATTGCTAGCTGAAATAAAAACTGAAAGAATCAATTATGACATCAAATAAAATGTTGAAGTTAGCTTAAGAATACATGACTTCTTTATATTATTGAGTTTTTCTATCCAAAAATAAGATGCAACTTTTTATTTGCTTAAGTCTTCATTCATATATTACAGGAATTCTTTATTTTTTAGCTGATATAGATGCCACAAATTTTTAATTAGATTTGTTCCTAAGTAATTTTATTTTTAAAAATATATGTTATACTTTTTATTGTATTCTTCTAACACTGTTTTCATGAATGATTGTGAATTATATTTAGAAAACCTACTGTGTTGTACATCAATGTCGTATTAGTCTTCTGAACTATTTTTGTATTAGGCTTTTTTCTACCAATTCTTTTCTGTTTCCAGATATATAATCATATCATATGCAAAGTGAGTCTTCCATATTTATTTCCCTTTCTTTTTCTACCTTCAATTGCCTTGGATAAAGCTTACTGCGAATTTAATGAATACCATAGGTAATGTTTTGCTTTTTAGTATTGTTTCTAAAAATAGTAGTAATGTCCCTCATGTTTTCCATGAGTATGAAAAAGACCATTTTGTCATGGCTGGGCATGGTGGCTCATGCCTGTAACCCTAGCACTCTGGGAGGCCAAGGCAGGAGGATCGCCTGAGCCCAGGAGTTTGAGACCAGCCTGAACAAAAGTGAAACCCCCATCTCCACTAAAAATAGAAAAATTAGCTGGGCATCATGGTGTGTGCCTGAAGTCCCAGCTACTTGGGACACTGAGGCAGGAGGATCCCTTGTACCCAGGAGTTTGAGGTTGCTGTGAGCTAGGGGGATGCCACAGCACTCTACTCAGAACAACAGAGTCTCTGTCTCAAACAAACAAACAAAAGACTATTTTGTCAATTTTGAAAAGATCTATTTTTTTAATTTTAAAATTTTAATTACTTTTCTAAATTTTTTTTCTTTTTTTTTAACTGACATTAAGATATTCACACAGAATGAAAAGATCTATTGATTCCTCATTTTGATGGTTTGAAATAAACAGGTTAGTATGTTTAATTCTGCTAAATGGACATTTTGTGTCTATGAACACAATCATGTGACTGTTCTATTTATCTCCATGAAAATGATGAATATTATCAGTGGATTTCCTAATATTGAATTACTCTTAAGTATCATCCATAAACTGCATTTTGTCAGTATATATTGTTTTTAACAATCAGTTGGGATTTGTTTGGTACTATTTTATCTTACATATTTCATGTGTAGACAGGGATGAGATTTTTCTGTAATAGTGTATTTTGTACAAAATTTGTAAATTTTGAGTACCAGTGCTCCATTTGATTTTCATAATTTATTTGGAAGTACTCATTCCATTGTAATGGTCTTGAATTGAGTTAGAAGCATTGATTTAAAATGGCTATAGAATCCCCCTGTTAAAAACTTGATCCTGGAAATTTATTTATGACAGCCTCTTTTATAAACTTTTCTGCTCCTTTAGATTTTATTCTGTTTAGTCTTTGAGTCTAAACTAGGGTCCATATTGGTAAAGAATATTTTCCTAGAAGAAGTCCATATCATCTAGTTTTGAAATCAATGTGTGTTGATTGTGCTAATTATTCTTTAATAGTTTTAGTATAAATTTATAATACTAATTTATGATGTTTGATCTTCTGCATCTAATCCATTGAAGCATCCTTCTTAGTTTTTTTCTGTCATCTCATTTTCCTTTGTATAACTTAAACAAAGGGGCACCTTGGGAATTCGAGAATTAACAAAGTGTTAAATTTTGGGTAAAGGATTTTCTCAGGGACGCACATAATAAAGTGTATAACACATTCTTCACTGTCAGTCCCTCCCACACACGGCATCAGCATTTCCTGCTCTCTTCTACATGAGACTCTGTTTGCCTCCATGGATCATGGAAAAAAAAGAGCCTCTCCCAAACACTTTAATGTTCTTTTTGTAGATGCTGATTAGGAACTAGCAATTATTTGGGGGATTCGTGGCAAAGATAGAGAGTTTCAGAAATAATCTCTGTTCCACTGTCATTTTCACTGTAGATGAAATGACAATTGCAGCTCTGTGGGGAGGTGAGGTCCCAGCTCAGGATTTTTCTGTCTCCCTTCCACATGCACACTAACTGCCCAAACTCTCACACTGAGGCCATCATCCCGAAAGCAGGAACGAGTCAGTTGAATATTTTAGTTTATTTTTTAAATTTTTTTCTGCAACAGAGTTTCAAAAATTTCTTATTAAATTAACTTTATGATATCTACTAAAACAGCACTTTCAGGAATGGAAAAAAGAATTCACTTAAAATCGTTTATTTTGGGTTTGTTATTCATATTTCCCTAAAGTTGTGAGAACAATGAAAGTGGATTTAGGATTCCCCATCCCCACCCACTGAAGCTTTTGGGTTTTTAAAAAAATTATTATGGGTGCCTAATAACTGTATATATTTGTAGGGTATGTATGAAGTTTTGACACAGGTATACAATGTGGGTTAATCAAATTGGGGTAATTTAGGTATCTACCATCTCAGGCATTTATCATTTCTTTGTGTTAGGATATTGCAAACCCACTCTTTTACTTATTCTAAAGTATACCCTACCTTATTGTTGGTTATACTTTGTTGTGCTATCAAATATTGTTAACCCTAATTATCTAACCGTAGTTTTGCGCCCATTAACCATCTCCACTTTATTTCCCCTCCCTGCTGCTCTTTCCAGCCTCTGATTACCTACATTCTACTGTCTCCATGAGATCAGTTGTTTTAATATTTAGCTATCACTTATGAGTGAGAATATTTGAGATTTGTCTTTCTGTGCTTGGCTTATATTATTTAACATAATGTGCTTCAGTTTTATCCATGTTTTTGCAAATAGCAGTATGTTATTCTTTTTTGTTGCTATATAATAATCCATTGTGTATATGTACCACAATTTCTTTACCCATTCATCCATTGATGGACACTTAGGTTGATTCCAAATCTTGGCTATTGTGAATAGTGATCCAATAAACACAGGATTATAGATATCTTTCCATATACTGAGTTCTCCTCCTTTGGATATGTACCCAGAAGTGGGCTTTTTGGGTCATATGGTAGTTCTATTTTCAGTTTTATGAGAAACCTCCATACTGTTCTCCAGTGTGATTGCACTAATTTACATTCCCATCAACAGTGTATGAGGGTTCCCCTTTGTCAACATCATCACCTGCATTCCTTACCACCTGTAGTTTTGATAACGGTCATTTTAAATGGGGTTGAGAGGGTATCTCATTGTAGTTTTGATTTGCATTTCTTGGATGATTTACCATTTTGAGCATTTTTTTACATAACTACTGGCCATTTTTATGTCTCTTTTTTGGAAAATGTCTATTTTGATACTATGCCCATTTTTAATCAGATTATTTAATTTTTTTCTTATTGAGTTGTTAGAGTTCCTCATATTCTAATTATTAATCCCTGGCCAGATGTGTAATTTGTAAATATTTTCTCCCATTCTGTGGATTATCAATTGTGTTTATTGATTTTTTTCCTTTGCTGTCTGGAAGCTTTTTAGCATGATGTGTTCCTATTTGTCCAATTTTGCTTTGATTGCCTGTGCTTTGGGGGTACTATCCAAGATGTCCTTGCCCAGAGCAATGTCCTGAATTGTTTCCCCAAAGTTTTATTTTAGTAGTTCCATAGTTTCGAGTCTTAGATTTAAATCATTAATCCATTTTTATTTTATTTTTGTATATAACAAGAGATATGGCTCTAGTTTCATTCTTCTACATATGGGTCTAATTATCTAAGACCCTTTTATTGAAGAGACTGTTCTTTCCCCACTCTATGTTCTTGGAATCATTGTTAAATATAATTTCACTATAGATGCGTGAATTTATTTCTGGGTTCTCTATGCTGTTCCATTGATCTATGTGTCTGTTTTTATGCCAGTACCATGCTATTTTGGTTACTACAGCTCTGTTGAGGTGGATATTTTAGGTTTCAATTTTAGAGGCAAAGTCTGTAAGGGAAGGAATCGTATCAGGAATCTGGATAAATGTTATGTCTAGAAAAGGAATTCTTCTGGATTTAAATGCACCAAGTGCCAAATATGTGAAGGATAAAAAAAAAATTCCTGAGCCAAGGGCTGAACTCTTGATAATAGGCTAGAGGTTATAGATCCCTATCTTCTCCTAATATCATTTAATCCATAATAATGGAAGTGGATGTTTTATCTTAGTAAATTTCAGCTGATACTTAAATTCTCTATGATTGTTATTCTGAAATTAATCTCCTCTACTTAAATGCAGACGCTATTTTCAGAAAAATAAATATATTGGTACAAAATCTCCATGTTTGTAATTATAATTGAGACTATAATGCAAGATCAACTGCTGTACAGAAACCATGTGTCTAGGTGCAATGAGTTGAATGTGTATTTTCTCTAATAGTGGCTGTATGATGTGCTTAAGTACCTGTTTTTACAAAAAAAACTCTGTTGTTAATTATGATGATGATATTGTTTTCTGTGTTGAAATAATGGAAGGCACATTCCACTTTGGTCCAGCGCTCACTGGCTGCGAAACCTTGCCCATGGCTGGCACTCATAGTCCGTGTGATAGTTTGTGCTGTGCATTGATGACGAATCCGTTTTGTTACTGTGTGATGAGGAAAGCTTGAAAGCACTAAGAGCTTGTTTTACTTCACAGGCAGCTTTACTTGCAATGTAAATCAGAATAGGTAACATATACATATATGTTTTCATTACGTTATTTTTATTTATTTATTTTTGAGACAGAGTCTCACTTTGTTGCTCAGGCTAAAGTGAGTGCCCTGGAGTCAGCCTCGCTCACAGCAACCTCAAACTTCTGGGCTCAAGCGATCCTGCTGCCTCAGCTTCCCCAGTAGCTTCGACTACAGGCATGCGCCACCATGCCTGGCTAATTTTTTGTATATATATTTTTAGTTGGTCAATTGATTTCTTTCTATTTTTAGCAGAGACAGGTCTTCCCCAGGCTGGTTCGGACTCCTGACCTCCAGCAAGCCACCTGCCCGCCTCGGCCTCCCAGAGTGCTAGGATTACAGGCGTGAGCCACCACACCTGGCCCATTACGTTATTTTTAAATGTTCACAATTTTATTTTGATAAATGAAAAATTAGAAAAGTCATATCACGGCTGTAGGCTAAAGTCGCTGTGTGCGCTCATCTGTGGCTGTAGACTAGTGGAGGCTCTAGTCAAGGCTCCTACGGAAGTGGTTAAGCTACTAATGATCAGGGAAACACAAGTTAAGAAAACGAAGCCATCCCCTTCCTAGGCTGGTTCCCCAGCTGTGGCCTCGCACTCGGAAGGTGGCCCTGCAGCTCCAGGTGCCACACAGATCGCCAGGCAGGATCTGTGAATGAGCCAGTGGGTTAAGGCTGGGCTCAGTGGCTCACGCCTGTAATCCTAGCACTCTGGGAGGCCCAAGGCCGGCGGATTGCTCAAGATCAGGAGTTCGAAACCAGCCTGAGCAAGAGCGAGACCCCTGTCTCTACTAAAAATAGAAAGAAATTAATTTGCCAAGTAAACATATATAGAAAAAAATAGCCGGGCATGCCTGTAGTCTCAGCTACTCAGGATGCTGAGGCAGAAGGATTGCTTGAGCCCAGGAGTTTGAGGTTGCTGTAAGCTATGCTGATGCAACGGCACTCTAGTCCAGGCAACAGAGTGAGACTCTGTCTCAAAAAAAAAAAAAAAAAAAAAAAAAAAGGGTTAAAAATAGAGAAAGAGTGAAATAGAAAGAAAGCAAAAGAAAGAGAGAAAAACGAAAAGAAATAAAGCACAAAAGAAAGAAAAAAAGGACTAATGATAGCAAGAGTTAAAGAGCAAAACAACAGTGAAAGAAAGAAAGAGCAAAGGAAGAAAGAAATAAAAAGCCAAAGAAAGAGAGTAAGGTAAGACTGAAAGAAAGAATGAGTGAAAGACAAAAGAGAAAAGAAAGGAAAAAAGTAAAATAAAGATAGAAAGAGTGCAAAAGGGAAGTGAAAAAAAAGAGAAAGAGCAAAAGTGGAAAGAAAAAGAAGAGTGAAAGAAAAATGGAATAGAAAAGAGAAAGAGTGAAAGTAAGAGAAAAAGAAAAGAAAAAAGAACAAAGGAGTAAAGAAGGAAAGGGCTAAAGAAAGAATGAAAAGGTGAAAGAACAAAAGAAGGAAAGAAATAGGAAAAGAAAGAACAAGCAAAACATAACTAAAGAGCAAAAGAAAGCTAGAAAGACAGAGCAAATGAAAGAGTGCAAGAAAGCAAAAGAATAGATATTGAAGAAAAGAGCAAAAGAACAGAGAAGTAGCAAAAGAGTGAATGAGAAAGAAAACAAAAAAAATCAAAAAGAATGAACAAAAGAAAAAACAGCAAATAAAGTAAAAGAGTAAAAGAAAGAGAAAAAAGGAATAAAGAAAGCCACGGAAAGAGTGAAAAAAAGTAAAAGAAAATAGCCACAAAAGAAAAAAATTGTGAAGAGGCAAAAGAAAAAAGAGCAAAAGAAAAAAGATAGAGTGCAATAATTGTCATTATATTATTTCTAATTTTGAATATCATATATATTATTCATAAATGGATATTACCTTATATACAAGGTTAAATGCAAACGTCTTCCAGGAAGGGCCAGTTCCCAGTGCAGACAGGAAGCCCTGGTTGCAGACATGAATGTGTGGGATCCCATGGTTGTAAATCAACGGATTAAGGGGACTCGGACACCAGGAACCAATTACCAAATTTTATTATAGCCTGTGCGCAGGGACTGTTATTTTTTTATGTAAGGAGGGAGAAGTGGCCTTGAGTAAAATATATTTAGGGTTTTATACCCTAGAAGCGGGCAGCTGTGCAAGCGAGCGGGCATACAGAAGCGGAACTTGGCGGTTAGCTTTTTTGAGAAATACACCTGTAGGTACTGGGGACTTTTTAGAGCACATCCCTTTTTTCCTCCCCTCTCCCTCAGTCCCCCACCCAGCTTTTTTTAGAAAATTTTTTACTGTTAGCAATGTTGCAACACCATCACCTGTCACTCAGGGCCCAAAAGGGTGGGGCTTGGGCCCCTATCCAATGTGGGAACAGTCCAATGCAGCGTGCAGCGGAAGAGGAGCGGGTCTTCCATGATCCCGTGGGGTCTTGGCCTTTGGCGCCAGCCGCAGACTCCGTCGTGTTCACTGCTCCTTCTCCATTGCTGAGTCTGCGCCGTCTGGGTGGCTCTGCTGCGGACTCTGTCGTCCCATGATGTGCAGGCAGGGCCGATCTGTGTGGAGGATGGCAGGGCACTCCGAAGCCAGGAACTGGTGAGTGTGTGGGCCACGCGTCCTGACGGGATTGGGGGTAGCTGGAACCCGCTGAAACTGGCTGTGGGGGACCCAGGTCTCCCAGCCGGTGGTCAGCTGTATTGTCTGTGGATCTGAGTCCCCACTGGTACAGCTCGGCCCTCAGTCCCCTTCAGCTGTAGGGTAGGGCTAGGCTGGCAGCCAGGACCCCAGGCATCCTGTCCCACCCTCTGAGGCCCAGCCAGAGCCCTGTCTGGGCAACCCAGCACCTGCAGCCCCAAGTCTTACATTGTGGTGACAAAGGAAGGGTCATTAGGAGAAGATGCTCACTGCATAGAGGAGGCTGTGGTCTGTGGGTCTCCAGTCCTGTATCCTGCTAAAAATTATACTAAGGCCACGTTAAAACATTTGAAGAGTTTGTTAGAGCAAATGGCAATTTACGAATCCAGAAGCACCCAGACATGGTTCGTAGTTTGGGGTCTAGTGGAAGGCTTGAAGGAAAGGTTTTTATAAGGTGCATGAAGAAGCAAATCTGTAGTTCTTTTTTTGTTGTTGGACTATCACGGTGGCTATTTTCTGGTTACATAATCAGAGGTTAATTGGTGCTTTGTTGTTGGCTAAGCCCAAATTTTTATTCTCACTAAGTTAGTAATTTACAAAAAAAAAATGCATTTGAGTTACAGTTCTGTGTTCTTAGGTGAGAACCCAGGGCACTACAGTCACTTCAATCTAATTGCCTCCCATTTAGTTATTTTAACACTCTACAGAGGGACTGGTTTTCCCCTATGTTTTTCAAATGTAGTGCATGCAAGGTCTCAAATCCAACACTGTCTCTTCTAGGGCTTGCAGTAAATTCTTAAATTTCTAGTTTCTTCCTCACATTAACAAATGCCAACTTACAACTTCCCCTCACCTATTCACATTGGAAACTATTTTCTTTCTTTCTTTTTCTTTCTTTCTTTCTTTCTTTCTTTCTTTCTTTCTTTCTTTCTTTCTTTCTTTCTTTCTTTCTTTCTTTCTTTCTTTCTTTCTTTCTTTCTTTCTCTCTCTCCCTCTCTTTCTTTCTTTCTTTTCTTCTTTCTTTCTTCTTTCTTTCTTTCTCTCTTTTCTTTTCTTTTCTTTCAACAGTCTTGCTCTGATGCCTGGGTGGGCTAGAGTGACATGGCATCCAGCCTAGCTCACAGCAACCTCAAACTCCTGGGCTCAGGCGATCCTCCTGTCTCAGCCTCCTGAGTAGCTGGGACTACAGGCATGTGCCACTGTGCCTGGCTAATTTTTTTCTATATATTTTTAGTTGTCCAGCTTCTTTCTTTCTGTTTTTTTAGTAGAGACGGATCTCACTCTTGCTCAGGCTGGGACTATTTGTTCTTTATTGTACTGTTCAAAGGGACAGAGTGTTTTAATTTTTTATTATTCTTTCACAGAACAGTGGCTGTCTTTTAAAAAAAGATTGTTTTCTTTTGCTCAAAATTTCACATGAGAGGAATTTAGAAAATGTTCACCTGACACTCCTCTGTAAAATGTCTTTCTGTCTCTCCTTTTATCTTTCTTAGGCACAGACATCTTACCTGTCTTTACGTTGAGTTTCTTTTGTGTAAACTTTATGAGGTGATGCGTCCTCAGCCACCCTCCTGTCTTTTTCTTGTCATGGGTCACACCTATCTGAGGATGACCCAGGATGCCCATAGCAGCCATGCCTCCTGCAGTGTCTGGTGGATGTCAGTGTGAGTCGTCTCTCTCCAGAGGACGGCCTGGGGGATGGGCTGGAGCCTCTGGGGAGCAGCTTGTTGGTTGTGCTGGGGCTGAGAGGAGTCTTCTGATACATCTTTTATCTAAAAAGCTAACCCTTTGAGACATTATGATTTTCTTCCCCCAACTCCAGTTTCCATTTCTTGGAGACATTGGTCAGCCAATCAGTTGCTGGTTTTGAGGGGAAAACACAGAAATAATTCCCGTTCTTTGGATCTCCTCACACTTATAAGGGGAGAAAAAGCATCTCCAAGGACAAGGAAAACCTTCCCTAGTGAGGTGGCACAAGAACTTGAGAAGCAATTTGCACTTTAGGCACTCAGTGTGGTACAGGAATCGTGCAGTGGCTCTGGGGAGGGTGGTCTTTGAGCACCATGGTGAGCAGGATGGGAGTGGGAGTGTATCCCAAGTGGTAGGATGGCCTGACTTGACACTTGAGTTAGACATATTCCTGTCACCACTGCTCCTCACCTTGAGTTTCTCACCTTGAAAAGATTTGTTCACTCATGTCAATTTGTTTTTTATTAACAATAAAATTAATATTAGCAGTCGATCTTGAAAGATAAGAAAATACCTTCTAATAGGCAAGAAGAGGTAGATTTCAGAAGGCAAAAACTGGTCATATATTCCATTTGTTAAAAATTATTATTTACCTATTTTTTCCCCTAGAGAAAGTATAGTAAGTTTCTCAGGTCTGGTTTTATTTTACTTTATTTTTGACAGAGTTTTAATCTTTCACACAAGCTAGAGAGTACAGTAGCATGATCATAGCTCTCTGCAGCCTCCAATGCTGGGGCTCAAGCCATCTTTCTGCCTCAGGCTCCTGAGAAGATAAAACTACAGGCATGTGCCTCCATTCTGGCTAATTTTAAAATTGTTTTTGTAGAGACAGGTCTCACTATGTTGCCCAGGCTTGTGTCAAGCTCTAGGCCTCAGGCAATTCTCCCACCTTGGGCTCCCTAACTGCTAGGTTATTAGTATCTCTCATTTAGAGATATCTCTTACTTGGAGATAATTTTCAATGAGATTTCAGGACTTAGCTTTAGGAGTGCTACCCAGGAAAGGAAATAGAAAGCAAATTAAAACCACAATGTGATATCAGTATGCAATGGCTAAAATTTTTTAAAAAGACAATATCACGTATTGGTGAGCAACTGGAACTCTCATATTCTGTTATACATGTAAACTGTTACAATAATTTTCAAAACCCTTCAGTAATATCTCCTAAAAGTAGACATATACATTCTCTATGATCTAACACTTCCACTCTTAGGCATCTACATATATGTCTGCGTATATTCTTAATGGAAAATAATGTCCACAGCAGCATTATTTGGTATTTTTTTCAAACTGGAAACAACACAAATGTACATTAAAGTTCAGTAAAATGTGATTATGACTGTTTATATGTAAATAGATAGTTTAATATATAGAAAAATAACAAAATATGATATTATGTATCTAACATACATAATGAATAGTATAAAAAATTAAACTACAGCCACATCCAAAAATAAGCATGAGACTAACAAACATAAAAAATTATTCTGACATAAAAAGTACATTTTATATGACTCAATTTAAATAAAAAAATGATTCAGAATTAGAATATTTTTTACCTTTGGGGAAGAAAGAGCCGTGACTTGGGCTGGAAACCTAAATGGGCTCCTGGAGGATTGGTAATTTACTAGTTATTGTGGGTTGTGTTTGCTGGGTGTGTTTGCTTTAGAAAATTTATTGAGCTATTCACTTAGCATTTCCATAATTTTAGGCGTGTGTGCTTTGTTTCAACACACAAATCCAAACTCTTGGATCTAGAAATTTTATTTTTCTGGTTAGTCCGAAAGCCAGTAGGCATAGAGGTTTGTTCTAGACTAGACTCTGAAATTATAGAGTTTAGATTCATTTCCTGGATCTCACCATTTCCTATCTCAGAGATCTTGGTCAAATTACAAACTCTCTGAGATTCAATATTTTTTATCTGTAAAATCAGTTAATTATGATTTCTTTTTCATAGTGATTGAAGGGATTAAATCCTTGCAATAAATATTTTCAGTTTCCATGGATTATTTCATTTGACCAAAAACTTGTGATATAAAACACCCTTAAGATCCCCTTATGTAGAAAATGCAGAACAGAAAGGAAGGAGATAGAATGGATCATCCTTTAAAAGAAAATAAAATAACACACAAACATTTCTATAGTTTTTCTCCTGTAAATATTCTCTGAATTATTCTTAAGAATATATACGTAAAGAGAGGGTGAGTTATTTAGAGGAAGAAAGGGAAGATGGACAGAAATCACCAGTGATGGCTTTGCCTTTATTGTTAAAATATTCAGTTTAGTCATATGCGAAGAATCAGATGAACTGGGAGCTTGAGGAAAGAATTTTGCAACAGTTTTGACGTTATTGTTAGAGAATCCATAAAGGTTGAGAAGTATTATTGAGGAATTAATGAAAAGTGGCTCATAAGATCATTATTTTATTATATCACCTAATATTGCTATATTAAAGACAGAAACAGGAGTTTGCAGGGTTTTGCCCTGAAGGAATGTGTGAACTCAATGGTTCCCTTGTCAGAGGCTGCTATCAAGGGATGGCTCTCATGGCTCCGGTAGGGATGTTTTCTAGGAAGGCTTCCCAGTATCTCAGAAACTGTGCACCTCCCTGTTTCCTTGAAAGACAAGGCAGGGTAAATATGGCCCACAGGATGGGAGCCAGAGACAATGAGTGCCCTTTGCCCAGAGATGAACCCCTGTGGTTATAAACAACCTGTTTCATAGAAAACAGGCTTTCTGCTCACTGCTGACTGTCTGCCTTTAAGTCCACAATAACTAAATCAAAGAAATATAGGGTCACTATACCTCTTTTGTCATACCTTTGTTAATTGATAACTACCTCTTAGAACTTAGAAGTTTGTCCCTGAAAGACTTTGTACCTGTTTGTTCACCTGGATAGATTAAAACTTGTTAGAAGCCCTTTGAGAGGACTTTTGACCCTAACCCACTATCTGTGTAATCCAGTCCTATAGCAACTACATTCCCTGATATGCAAATTATGTTACCCTGACAACTGGTAATTGATATCTGTGATTATAAAAACCTGTGTGAATCTAACCGTATTGCTGGACATTCATGGGGATATGTCCAGTCTCCTGAGTAACCCTGCTGTGATTATTCCGATCTTTTTATATAAAACTATAAACTATACCTTAGACTCTGTGTATTCTTTTATTCTATTTCCTATCAATTTTCTTATCCTCTGTGGTGACCCCTATCTAAGGGACCTGGCTTTGTGGGGAGAAGCAGCTGATCTCCTTATGGCCCTGCCTCAACTCTCCCCTGCACATAACATCTGAATACAGAAAAGAAAATCATTTTAATTGCTATATTTCAATGTCCTGTCAAATTCTGTTTATCTGAACAAAGTGGTTTCAAATCATAGTCCCCTGACCAGCAGGAAAAACACTGCCTGGGAGTTTGTTAGAAATGCAAATTCTGGGGTCCTACCTAAGACCTGACAGATTAGAAACTCTAAGTATGGGCACCAGCAATCAGAGTTTTAATAACAAGTGGTTCTGACACATACTAAAATTTGAGAATCACTGGTCCAAAATACTGGCTGTGCTTTTGGACTGGACTTTTTCCATACTGTGACTTTATTTGTAAGCAACTATGGGATATGGACCAGTCCCTTCTTCCCTTGTCTTCCTCTGTACCCCAATACAGGGATCTATCCAGAAGCTGACTTCTGATCAATAGCAGAACCTCCTAGAAGGCTTGAGTGCACTGGGAGTTGAAACTCTCACTTCCAACTTGGAGATGGAGACCCCCAATTGTGACCACCTTATAGGAGCTTCTCTTCTCTTCTTTCTCTTATTCCTGGGGAGAGCCTGTCATCTGCTTTGTTCTGCTGCTGTTCATCCATGCTTTCATCGTTGTTGTTGAAAACCTGGTCATCATCTGTTGGGGAAATATGATTGAGAAATTAATGAGATCTAGCTCTTAAGATCATTATTTTATTGTATCGCCCAATATTGCTATATTAAAGACAGAAACAGGAGTTTGAAGGTTTTGCCATGATGGAATATGTGAATTTATTAGTGCTCTAATCAGAGGTTGCCTTGGGAGAGCTCTCAAATCTCCGGTAGGAATGTTTTTCAGGAAGGCTTCGTGGTATCTCAAAATCTGTGAGCTTCATTGTTTCTTGAAAGGCAAGGCAGGGTAAATATGGCCCACAGGATGGGAGCCAGAGACAATGAGTGCACTTTGCCCAGAGATGTGCCCCGGTGGTTATAAACAACCTGTTTTATAGAGATGGGTTTCCAGCTTTCTCCTGACTGTCTGCCTTTAAGTCAACAATAACTAAATCAAAGAAATATAGGGTCACTATACCTCTTTTGTTATATCTTTGTTAATTGATAACTACCTCTTATAACTTAGAAGTTAGTCCCTGAAAGACTTCATACCTGTTTGTTCACCTGTATAGATTAGAATTTGTTAGAAGCCCTTTGAGAGGACTTTTGACCCTAACTCACTACCTGTGTAATCCTGTTACTATAGCAACTGCATTCCCTGATATGTAAATGTGTCACTATGGCAACCGGTAATTGATATCTGTGGTTATAAAAGCCTATGTGAATCTAACCATATTGCTGGACATTCATGGGGATATGTCCAGTCTCCTGAGTAACCCTGCTGTGATTATTCTGATCTTTTTATATAAAACTATAAATTATACCTCAGACTCTGTGTATTCTTTTATTCTCTCTATTTCCTATCAATTTCCTTATCCTTGGTGGCGACCCCTATCTAAGGGACCTGGCTTTGTGGGGAGAAGCAGCTGATCTCCTTGCGGGCCTGCCTCGCTCTCCCCGCAGTCCTCACAGTGGTCCGGCTGAATAGTCACCTCCACACCCCTCTGTCCTTCTCTATTAGTGTGCTTTCTTTTCTGGAGATCTGGTTTACCACAGCAAACATCTTGAAGACGCTGTCAGGCCTGCTTAGTGAAAGGAAGAGCATTTCCTTACATGGTTGTTTCCTGCACATGTATTTCTTCCATTCCACAGGCATCTACGAGATGTGTTTCTTGACAGCTATGGCCTGTGATTGCTACCTGGCCATCTGCAGCCCTCTTCAGTATCCAACTCTCATGACCCCCAAGCTATGTGCCCAGCTGACTTTAAGTTGCTGTGTTTGTGGCTTTATCACACCCCTCCCTGAGATTTCCTGGATCTCTACATTGCCATGTTGTGGCTCAAACCACCTTAAGCACATCTTCTGCACTTCCCGTCAGTGCTGCACCTGGCTTGCGCAGACACACAAGCCATCGTCATGATTCAGACTGTTGGCGTTGTCTGTGCAGTGGAGAGTGTCACAGCTGCGATGCTCACTGTCATGTCCTGCACTGGTACCGTGGCTGTGATTCTGCATGTGCGTTCAGTCAAAGGCCGCTGCAAAGCATTTTCAACATGCATCTCCCACCTCACTGTTCCTTTGCTCTTGTTTGGTAATGTGGCTCTCATGTACCTGCTCTTCTCTGCCACCAACTCCGTGTTCTGGGACGCAGCTGGTACTCTGTGTTTTGCAGTTTTGTCCCCCTTCTTCAATCCCATTATTGATAGCCTGAGGAATAAAGAGATAAAAGAAGCTATAAAAAATCACATGGGTCAAGCTAAAATCTCTTTTCATTAGACCAGGCACCTCATTTAAGAGCTCTTAGTTGGGAGTCTGTATATGGTGGTTGCTGATTTCTCTTCGTCCTCAGAAATCTGTGTTTTTCCATCAGCATTTTACTGAAACTGGTCTCCTAAAGGTCACCAATAAACAAAATTCACTAATAGTTGAAGTCAATAGCTTCCTTTGAATCTTTATCAAATTTGAAATATTTTTGAGTTAATTAAACTTTTTGTCACTCAAGTTATTGGAGGTAAATTCATTTTGTTGAAATAATCTATATAAACATTAATTTTAATACAATCAAAACATTTATTTGGAATACATGGTAACTGCAAAATTATCTTTATAAGTCTAAGTTTTCTTCACAGTGTCTCCAGTGTATATATTTGAGGAATGACTCAAATTTCTAAATTGAGTATTCAAGTATTGAATCTAAGTAATTCATTAAATAATCAATTTTTTCTTTATAAAAAAACTAGTCTTTATATTCACTGTGATTAAATACATTGTACATATTAAGAAATAAATGTAATAAATATCTGTTGAATGAATAAACAAACAAAAAAAAGTATTAGCTCTTGTGATGCTCCCTGTGGTCCTTTTTTCTATGAGCTATGGAAAAGACTGTGGTAGAAAAGGGAGGGAATGAAATTCCATTCAAAGTCAGTTTTCAAGGTGAAGAGTAAGGGGTAAATATCAGAGGTGATGCTGAGGTGAAATAAAAAAGAGTTGAAAGACCTCCTATTTCCTGTCTCTGATCTGCTGGTCATCTCTAAACATAGGAGGGGTCTAAACAGGTAACGTCTAGTTGGTTAGTCTTTCCAGCTATGATATTGACAAGTTGGGAGGGAAACAGAAATGCCATGTAAAAGCCAAACACAAATGTCCACATTCTATTCAATCTCAAGCACAAAGGCCCAGAAACTTGGGAGTTAAAGGAGGTGAATTTTCAGCTGAAGGATTGTGGGTTAATTTATGTTCTCCATTGATTTGTATTTGCTTTTACAATTTTATCCAAAAAATATGTCAATGAATCAGAACAAAACACCCACCATGATATATTTATGCCTTTTTTATTTATATCCATATAATTAGAAAAGATAAAGGAAAGAAGAAAAGAATGAAGGGAGAGAGGAATGGAGGGAAGGAGGAAAGAAAAAACAATGAAAGAAAGAAAGAAAGAGAAAGAGAAAGAAGAAAAAGAAAAAGAAAAAGAAAGAAAGAAAAAGAGAAAAGAAAGAAAGAGAGAGAACTAAAATAAAATTTTAAGGCTTACCCCCCCCACTCCAGTGATTAACAGACCTCATTATCTTAAAACATTCCAAGCTTTTAGAAAAAGCTTCATGTCTTTAACCAATTACAAGCCAAGAAACTTCAAACCCACATGTAACCTGTAAGCTCCCGCTTTGAGATGGCCTGGCCCACCTTTTTTGGGCCAAACCAATTGTATGCCTCCTACGCATTGATTTATGACTTTACCTGTAACCCAGGTCTCCTTGAAATTTATAAAACCAAACTGTAACCCAGCCACGTCAAGTCCACTTGCTCACGGCTTCTGGGGAGTGGCTCTGGGTCATGGTCCTCAAATTTGGCTCAGAGTAAATCTCTTTAAAATTGTCTTACAGAGTATGGCTTTTTTTGACATTGATTGGCGCCCAGATGTGGGGCTCAGAGAAGACTCAGGACTGCCGAAGGAGTAGCCTGAACTCAGCGCCAGGTACCTGCATGGCCCTTTTGGGCCCTCCAACTCTGAGCTTCTCCTTGGGCGGAACTGGTAAGTCCTCCTGAGCTCCGGACCTCTGTTTTTGGTTGATGGTCTTGGTTTACTCTGAGCTGGTTCTTTTCCTAGGAATTGTTTAGGATCCTAACTTAGATTTGGAGGTGCATTCTAAAGGGTCTCCTCCATTGTCTTTTTATCCTAAAATTAATGTCAATTGGTTTTTCTGTGTAGTTTTGAAAGAGGAAACTGAAAGGTCTTATTTATAGATAAATGAGAGACTGAGTTCCTCAGCTCTGAAGAGAAGAGGCATCTTACTCTTCTCAGCCTTGGCAGCCCCGGGTGACTGGTTTCTGAGTAGGAGTTGCCTGGGGTGATTCCCTGAGGCACGTGACCCTTAGGGAACCCTCCAACAAATTGGGACCCTCCAACCCAAGTCCCTAAGGGTTGCTTAGGTCATTCCCAAGTGACCCTTAGGGAACCCTCCAACAAATTAATTAAAAGAAGGTTCATCTAGGAAATGGTTATAAGAGCTGATCACTCAGTTTTGAGCCCTCTGGGAGGTACTAGACCCCCCAAGATAGAAACTGAGACATGTAAGAGGGTGGAACCAGCTCAGTGGTGAAACATTGAGGAGCCCCACCCACAATCAGCACACTCTGATCTACGACACCAAACTCTGTATTACAATTTGGTTGCTTCTTTTAAAGAAAAATAGGAAATCCTTTAAAAATAAGGAAAGACAAGGAGAATGACCCCTGTTGGGCACCCCAGTTGGTTAGTTGCACCTCTACTTGCAGGTATTTGTGTAAATGAAAAGATTCAAAGGCACGCTAGGTTTTCCTAGGGCTCCAGCTGGTTATAGCTAATTCTTGTGCACAAGTTTTTACTGAAGGGCAAATTACATCAAGGAAAATTCAGAGCTCAAATGGTCGACGTACCACTATAGAGTTAAAATGTCTAGAACTATTTCTTTCCTTTTCTGGCTACTCTAAAACCACCGGACTACTCTTTCTATTAATGATAAGGTAACTCATTGTTTATGGTATTTATAATTGAAAGGTTAGCTGGAGATCCTGCGGGTCAGTTCTAGCTAAAATGCAAACACTGAAAACTCATTTTGAACTGAAGAAAATAAAAGAGTAAAGGTTTTATAAAAAGTGAATTGGTGGAAGGAAACGCTATCTGTAGTTAGGATTAAAAGACCAAAACCAAAATGCTTTCATAAACTTCTGACCGTAAGGTTGGGTGGTGTTTTTTGTTTGTTTTTTTTTTTTGCTCCACTTGGTATTTTATTTATTCTAACTTGCTGACACTGAGGTACATTTTCATTTTTACCTTAAACACATAGATATTTTTTGTTGGTAACTCAGATTTAGTGATTATCATTAGACCAAATATTAAATTTACTTTATCAAAAATCACGCATTAGTTTGTCTTTGGCTGAGTTTATATTTTCATAACATTTATGTCAAATCTTGACCTCAGGAACATACAAATGTCCAGTAAAACCCAGGCAAAAACAAATGTATACTGACAACTTGAAAACATTTCTACTATTACTTTACTAATAACACCTTTTTATTTTTTAATAATAACCCAGATTATTTACCAAAGATTACGAAATTCACATGAAGCATTTGGTTTTAATTTATGATGGCTCCCTTATTTTTAAGCCAGTTCGGAACCGTGTAATAAGCACAAACATGTAATACATGGACATACACAAAACATACCTAAATATATATACTCACACACACACACACACACACACACACACACACGTACACAAAGTTCTAATAGATTTTACCCTAGAACTTTACCCATGAGATGGTAACACAAACTCACCAGTCTGTAAAAGACAGCAGGATCCGAATTTCTTCTGATGAGACTGGAACTTGTTCACATGGCAAACTTAGGCCTATGGATCACAGTTTTGGGTAAAGCAGTTTCCATGGCAGTTCGACTTTTAAAACTAAAGCTTCCAATCCCTAACGGTACTATTAATATTAGATGATAGAGAGGTACACAAAAGGTATTTCTAACTCACTCTCATCTAATATTAACAGTACCGTTAGGGATTCAAAATTGTCCTAGAAGTTGTAGTTAGAACTTAAATTAGAAGCTTTAGTTTTCCCTTGGTCTTGTCCATTTTTGTCCTACTCTTTACAAGCTAAGCTGGTTATATGTACATTATGTTGCTGTAACAAAGTTTTTGCCTAGGAAAATATTTCTAAATTATTAATTTTTGTGTAGTAATTTATTTTAAAATAAAAAGTGAATGATGCTTAAAATCCATGAGATCTCAAAACAGTCTTACTCTTTATAAATATTGCCTGTGCTCAAGTTTACACCCCTCAAAAAATTATTTTGAGACTATTTAGATTGTTTTTAAAACAGCTTAATCTTGATCCTCCTGTAAAAAGCATGTTGCCACTTTGTATCATTGTTTGAGGTGCTAACCAATGGGTGCTGAAAATTTTTTCCACAGTCTACAGTCAGGTGATCTTATGTTGATGGGATTCAGAAAACTAACTTATAATGAAAGCTTCAGAAGCAAACACTGTCTGACCTTGCCTTGTCTGCCTGCCTCTTGTACCAATTCTTCCCTGAAGCTAGCCATAAAAACCAGAATTCCTCTACTCAAGGCAGAACCTTTTGTAACCTTTTAGGTTATAGGCCAGAACCCCGTTTTCTGAAAGCTAGCCATAAAACCTAAAATTATTCTATGTAAAATGGCCATAAAGTAATTATCTGACTTACTTCATTTTTTACTTTGTTTTACTGTAAAACGCTATTCCTGAAAGGGCCTTGCCCTGCACCCAGAAGAAAGGAATGCACACTCAGAGAGACCAAAAAGAATGTAAATATAAAAGCCATGTTGGATTCTGCCACTCAGTCTGTTAGAATTAACTTACACCCTTTTTGTCCAATCATATTTCTACGTGGTTGTCCATACTTTAAACATGAAAAAAAATGGACAATTTCCCCTCCATCTTTGAGTGTTCCTTCTGAAGGAGTCCATGTATAAGTTTTAATTCTTTCTCCTATTGATCCTATTAATGTTCATGACAGTAAATTTTCAGCAAGTCTTTATGGGAACAGTGGTCTTTGCTCCTAAACTTTTGGGGGCCAAAGACACTTTGAGCCCTGTGATGTCAATAGATTTTGTTTTCAGATGTGATGTTTTGGAAGGATCTAATTAACTAATACCTTTAAACAGGATATTCTAAAATGTCTACTATGTTTATAAAATTTAGAAGTGATGTTATATTTGTTTAAAATAACAAGTTTTTTTTTTTTTTTGAGACAGAAAAAGTTTTTTATTTTTTTCCGCTCTGTTGCCCAGGCTAGAGTGCTGTGGCATCAGCCTAGCTCACAGCAGCCTCAAACTCCTGGGCTCAAGCAATCCTTCTGCCTCAGCCTCCTCAGTAGCTGGGACTACAAGCATGCTACATCATGCCTGGCTAATTTTTTTTTCTATATATTTTTAGTTGGCCAATTAATTTCTTTCTATTTTTAGTAAAGATGGGGTCTTGCTCTTGCTCAGGGTGGTTTCCCACTCCTGACCTCGAGCAATCCTCCCGCCTCGGCCTCCCAGAGTGCTAGGTTTATAGGCGTGAGCCACTGCACCCGGCCTAAAATAACAAGTCTTATTGAAATACTTATTTATGTTTTTTTGGTAAGATTTATGAGTTTAAAATAAAAAAAACAATAACTAAAACTATATTTTGATCCCTATTCTGTGTTACATATCTAACTTACAGGGTATAAAAATGGTTAACAGAAAAGTAACTTAAACTAATAGCTGGACTGTAAGTGAACGGCTAAGATAAATAAATAAATAAGATAAATTAGATAAATGTAAATAAGTACAAATAAATTTTCATGTAATTTAAAATATTAAAGTCATTATGATAAGTTAAAAGATAATCAGAATGTCTGGGTCATTGATAAGGTAAAATACTAGAACATTAGTTCTTAAACATAAGTTTAAGCATATGCCTTGATATCTTATTTTTATATTTAGAAATGCTAATAAAATTGGTGACTAACAGTTCAAAGATACTTTAACTTCCTAGGTTTTTCTAAGAGTTGACATTATCATTCGTATATGTAATTGAAACTTCTAGATGAAAGGAAAACAATTCTATACAAAAATTTTTAATAAAAATGTTATAAGACACGAGTATTAGTTTTGTTAAAAGATAATTTTCTCTAATTTATTGGTTTTTGAAACTACTTCAACATGCAATATGTAAAAGAACATTAAAAATTAAGTGGCTATAAAAGTTAAAGGTTATAAAAGGTTTATAAGAGTCTTAATTTATAGTCAAATTGGTTAAAATTAGATGGATTTGTTTATAGATTTTATTGAAATTAACTTTATCATTAATACACTAATACAATGAAATTTGGTTTTCTCTTTCGAACTAGATTTTCATATATTAGTAGGAATAACAAAAGTTTTTTTATTCACCTTTTAATAAACTGCAAAAAGGAAGGGAAGGAAAGAAAGACATAGATTCAGCCTCCTTATTAACTTGTACTTCAGTCTGTCTATTAGGTGTTATACTTGTTTGAAAAACTCAATATCCTCTGTCTAAAAGAATAGGATTTTTGGTGTTTTAAAAAATATCTGAACTATCAGTTTAACTATAATTTTATAGTAACCTGCAATCTTGCTTCATGACAGGTGTCTTATGAGGAGCTTTTAACCAGTGCTCAAACCTTTCTGTGCATAAGAAAATTCATACAAGAAAAACTCAATGAATGTGAAGAATGTGGCAAAGTCTTTAAATACTTCTCAAGCAATATTTTGTAATTATAAGATAATTCATAACAGAGAGAAACACAACAAATATGGAGTATGTGGCAAAGCCTTTAAGTCATGCTCATACCTTTCTAAACATAAGATAATACATACTGAAGAGAAACCTTATTAAAATGGTGAATGTAGCAAAGCCTTTAACAAGTACCCAAGCATTTATGACCATAAGATAATTCATATCAGAGAGACACCATACAAATGTGAAGATGCTCCATTATTGGTAGCAAGTATTTCTGTTGGAGTTAGTTTGTGGCTCCATACAAGGTAGAATAGCTACATGTACAAATGGCACTGATTATTTATGTGGAAACAGTATACCTGTTCCCAGGCTATGCAAATGACTCTGTCTGAATTTATAAAGAGAAATTCTGCTTTTATTTTCTAATGATCTCCAGTTCTTTGCTGTTTGTGTTCATCTCCAGTTGTACATGCATCTCAGCCCTTCTCTTTTTTTCTGTTTTATGGCTAACAACTTTTTTACTGTTCTTGAAACTCCATGTGATTTCACACAGTATATTTTAGGTTCTGATGAGAAGTTTGGGATTTTTTCAATGTGATGAAAAATTGTGTTTGTCTGGAGAGTTTGAGAGCATATGTAGCATATATATACATGAAGCGTTTTGATCACTTAATTGAGAAAAGAAGGATG
Organism: Mirza zaza; assembly: GCA_008750895.1. Taxonomy (NCBI): domain Eukaryota; kingdom Metazoa; phylum Chordata; class Mammalia; order Primates; family Cheirogaleidae; genus Mirza; species Mirza zaza. The sequence goes on along the minus strand of VSMD01032020.1, from coordinate 28,652 downwards.
CAATGTCTATGGGCCAGAGGATTAAATCAGTTAGCATTGTTTGTCTTTGTTTGTAAAAGGAAAATGTTATTTATTTATTTTTGAGACAGAGTCTCACTTTGTTGCCCAGGCTAGAGTGAGTGCCGTGGCATAAGCCTAGCTCACAGCAACCTCAGTCTCCTGGGCTCAAGCCATCCTGTTGCCCCAGCCTCCCGAGTAGCTGGGACTACAGGCATATGCCACCAGGCCTGGCTAATTTTTTGTAGATATATTTTTAGTTGGTCAATTAATTCTTTTCTATTTTTAGTAGAGATGGGGTCTCGCTCTTGCTCAGGCTGGTTTTGAACTCTTGACCTCGACCAATCCGCCCGCCTCGGCCTCCCAGAGTGCTAGGATTACAGGCGTGAGCCACCACGCCCAGCCAAAGGAAAATGTTATTAGATCCTAACCCAAAGTGTGGTACATATTAAATTAATTAGACTAAGTATAGCATTACTAATAGTAGATCATACCATTGTAAATTATACGTAAAGGAAAATCATCAGAATTTGGAAATTTCTTATTATTAAAAACATCTTAGAAATAAAACCTTTAGGAGAGTTAGTGGTAAGTGATGAATTTTGAATTTATTTTTTGTGAAATACTTATATCACAACATATGTTTCTATGTGGGTTATTTTATTTTTGAGTGTGCATATTAAGTGTTGGAAAACAATAAAATAACATGCTGAACTATAATAAAATGATGTATTGGGCAATAATAAAATGATGTATGTGGAATTAAAATTTGGAAAGATCTTTTTTCAGATTGATATTGCAATGTTCAGGAATTTCTCATATCACTATGTATTTATTTTAATGGGAACAGTTCACAGTCCACTGTTTTCATTCTTAGTTATCTAACTATAGCCAACTCCTTGTTCACGTTGTCTAGAAAAATCTCAGAGATCCTGGAAAGTTTTTGATTGAAATCTTTCTTCAGTGATTTTGGATGCAAAATTGTTTTTCACATTCATGGAGTGGCCAGAGATGGAACTATTATCAACACTGGCAACTTTAAGGTCTACTATATTATCACCATCAGCACCAGGAAATCCAGGCACCCTGAGGTTATAGTAAAAGTCTTAAAGTACATTGGCCACTGCCATGCTCTGTGCATGCTATACACATGCTATACATGGTAAATATACATGCTAAATATCAGAATTTCTATGCTTCAGACAGACAAATGGAATGACAAAAACATCAGAATATTTACATTTTCTACTGCATAAAACTAAATCACAAAGCTCAGTATTTGGAATACTGCTATTCTACTATTATATTTTGAAAATTAATGTTTACTTTTTTAAATAAAATTATATGTATTTATCATATAAAATATGTTTTGGAGAATATATGCGTTGTCAAATGCTTACTTCTAGCTAATTAGCAAATGTTTTACCTCATAGTCATCTGTTTTTGTGGTGAGAACACTTAACATCAATTGTCTTAGCATTTTTCAAACATACAGTATATCATTAACTATAGCCACCAGACTGTATGATAGATCTTTTCACCTTATTCCTCCTATCTCACCATAAATATATATTATTTCACAGACTTCTCTCCAAATCCCACTCCCTTTTAAGAACTCCAGCCTCTAGTAACACTATTCTACTTTCTACATCTGTGTGATAAACTTATTTAGATTCCACATGTGAGTGAAATCATGGAGTGTTTGTACTTTTGTACGTTGTTCATTTCAGTCAACACAATGTCCTCAAGATTCAGTCATGTGATGGAAAATGACAGTATATATTTTATAGGTAACTAGTATTCCATTCTGTTTATATGCCATATTTTCTTTACCCATTAAAGTATGGACACTTAGGTTGATTCCATATCTTGGTTATTGTGAATAGGGCTTCAGTAAATACAGGAGTGCAGATGTCTCTTCAACATTCTGATTTTATTTTATTTTTGATAAATAATAGTGTGATTGCTGTATTACGGTAGTTTTATTCTTAATTTTTTGCATAGTCTCCACACTGTTTTCCATAATGTCTGTGCTGATTTACATTCACACCAATGGCATGCAAGTGTTCTCTTTTTTTTTTTTACATCTTTTTCAATACTTAATATCTTTTGTCTTTTTAATAGTAGTCATTCTAACAGGATTGAGTTGATATACTCGTTTAGATTTGTCTTTCTCTGATGATCACTGATGTTGAGCTTTTTTTTTGTATTTATTGGCCATTTGTATGTCTTCAGTCATTTGAGAAATCTCTATACAGATCTTCTGCTCATTTTTAAATAGTTCCTAGATTTTTGTTTTATAGTTGAATTTCTCATATATTTTGGATATTAATCCCTTGTCAGTTGTGTAATTTACACTTTTTTCCCCATTTCTGCGTTGTCTCATCATTCTCTTGATTGTATCTGTCGACAGGTAAAATTGTTTTAAAGTAATCTCATTTGTATATTGTTACTTTTGTTACCCAGGATTTTGAGGTTCAACACAAAAAGATCATTGTCCAGATCAGTGTCATGAAAATATCACCCTATGTTTTCTCATAGTAGTTTTAGAGTTTCCGGTCTTACATTTAAGTATTTAATGCATTTTGAGTTAATTTTTATATATGCTGTGAGATGAAGATCTCATTTCTTTGTTCTGCATATAGATATCCAATTTTTCCAATACCATTTATTAAAGAAACTGTCCCTTCCCCATTGTGTTTTCTTTTATCTTTTTCTAAAACCAGTAAGCTTTAAATGCATAGACTCATTTCTAGAATCTTTATTCTGCTCCATTGGCCTATGTGTCTGTTTTTATGCCATTACTATATTGTTTGGATTACTATGGCTTGTAGTATATTTCAAAGTCAAATAGTGTGATACCTCCAGCTTTGTTCTTTTTGCTCCATTGTTTATACTATTCAGGTTCATCTGTGGTAAGATATGAATTGAAAACATTTTTGTTAGTTCAGTGAAGAACCTGGTTGGATGCTACTATACCTAGAAGGGGCCCTAAGGGCATCACATCTCACAGTCTGTGGACATGACTTTCTTATGTTGTCTACGGTGTCTGACTCCATGAATTAAATTGAGGCCCAGAGATTTTCATTTCTTTGCTTAGTGAATTACTCCAAAGATCTAGAAAAGTGACTACACAAATTAAGTGATTAGTGTGTGTGTTAAGTGGTACACCCCAACCAGAGCCTTCCTAGATATCTGCATGGGCCTGGGTTCTCTCTTCCAGAACCCAGGGACCTCTGTTATGTTTGTGTCAAGGACAAAGACCAGCTTAGAAGGAATCTCACTCTTTACAAAAGCAAAAATATGTTTGTCTTTTATGTGTTTTTTCAAACACTGAGGGACATAGGATATTGAAGTATGAGGCAAAGAGATTCTTCACTTAGGGGAGAAAGAAAAAATAAGAAAAAATGAACAAGCACAGCAGGCCCAGAAGCCTTTCCACAGGAAGCCACTTGACGTCTTATGCCATTTAGTTCCTACAAGAATGTTATTAGGCTCATATTTTGACTACTCCGTTTCTAGAGGAGAAAACTTAGTTTCAGAGGGCTGCAGTGACATCCCCAAGACAGATCTAGCAAGTGGCTGAGTCACCATTGTACCTTGGAGGGGACAGATACTCACCTGACAAATAGCTGCTCCAGGAACTGTGGGAGGGTGTTGGAGTCACAGCAGGAGACCAGGAAGATTGTAAAGGAGGGTGTGGTTTGTCCCAAAAAGGCAAGATCCAGGGAATCCACCAGTTTCTCCTTTGTTCCTTGAGGGCGGGTCTGCATTCTGCAAGCCCCCTTAGTGTCAGGGAGACTAATTCTCATGCTGAGGGGTGAGGAGGGACATGCTGTCAGCAACAGTGCCACAGTCCACCAAAGGATCGTGCTCTGAAGCTCAGACCTACAACAGCTCTTTAAGGAATTGTGAATGTGGAGGACGTTGGTGTCCATGGTGAAAAATGTTCTAGGCTTTACAAGTAAAATTTCATTTTGGAGTGGAGAATGATTAATAACTTCAAAATATCTTCAAGGCTTGTTTTTCAGTTGTGGTGCAACAGTACCCACCTGTATCAATGGCATGTATGAAGAGCATGATCCCTATGAGTCCTCAAAAACACATCCTTATTATAGAGACGAGAAAACACAAGCATGAAATGGCTGCTCACCAGCGTACAGATCAGAACTGAGTATATTTCACAGTGAGGGCTGCATGAAATTCTCCATAAACTCCCTGAGGCTGTCTCTGTTCTTGGCATGGTGAGGAAGGGCCTGGGGAAGCCTAATTTTCTTCACATTTTAGATATAGTGCACAAGGAAAGACATTCTAGAAGAACCCCTTTGACTTAAAGCAACGTATTTATTCTTGCATTTATGTTACAGAAAGTGTTGAGAAACTGAGCTACAAATAGTCCCGGATCTGGCAAAGAGCCAGTGTTGGGAGACTCTGTGGTGCTAGAAAACCCAGCACACGGCCAAGGATCTGAGCAGATGATTCAGGAAAGAGAAAACTCATATAGATATTAAACATCTGAGAGGTGACTCTCACATATCATTTGTGAAATTGGAATAAAAAAACAAACATGACTTTATTTGATATGGAAACACCAGATTGACAAAATTAATAGAATGTTAACTTCTTGGGGAGGCTGGATGCAGAGAAGCAGCTACTTTCAGAAACTACTGGTGATAATATACTTGCCACAGCACTTTTAGAAAGTAATCTGTCTGTAGCCATTAAAATGTACCTATGCATATCTTTTTACTCCGTAATCCCTTTTCTGGGAGTTTATCTTCTTTAGGGATTTGTTTTTATGTGAGATTAACTGTCCAAAATTTATATAATGATGTTCTAACGCCCTGTGCTTGAGAATGTGATTGTATTTGCACATGTCCTTAAAGAGATAAGTAGTTAAGTGAGTTCATTCAGGGGGTCCCTCATCCAAAAGAACTGTATTTTAGCAAGTGAGGTGGATATGGGGCTGTCACTGAAATGTGGATGCCTCGTTACCCGCTTTCTAACTTCTTTTTTGGTCTGTCACCAAGGAAGTGAGGTAATTTCTTCAAGGTTTCATCCCTTGGGCCCATTTCTTCAATAAAACATATTCAAAGACCACCCACCCTGGGAAGACCTGCTTGCAGTGAGGGCCGCAAATTTCAAGAGAAAGAGCTGGGTCAGAACCTCCTTTTTCTTACAATTTCTGTGACCCTAGACAAGTTATTGTGTGTTTCAGAGCCTCCCTGGCCTCCCAGCATGCACAGTGGGGATCATGCTAGCATGTATTTAATAGGAATAATCAGGGGTACATTAGGTAAAATGTACAAAACTCATGATGTGGTGTCACATGTAGATAACGTGCAAACTTAGAGATGGAAGAATGACAGTAAAGTGCAGGGTAGCATGGAATACAACTCATACAGTCCTGGGGCCCAGCTTGTGTGATCATGGGAAGGACACTTCCCCTCTTGGTCTCATTTTTTATTCTGCATAAGTAAGACATTGAAATCAAATAAAATCCAAATATTGTCATCTTCCGACATCAAAATTTCCAATGCCTTCCCATTATATTTATAATCAGATCCATGTACCTCTGCTTGTGTATTGGGTAGCTTCCAAAAAGGCTCACTCTCCTGGTGCTTCTCCCAAGGGAAACATGGCAATAGATTCCAACTGAGCAGAGGGTGCAGATGTGTGTTGCTGGAAACTAAGAGTAGCGTTGTTCTCACTGAGGTCTATATGTTTCTTTACTGGACAAAGCATTTTTAGAAATAGTAAACAAAATTTAATTAACTATGCAATTTCTCCTTTATAAACTCAGGCATATCAGGTGATTTTAGAGAACTGTTCTACCTCAGCCATGATTTTCTAAGTATGAGCCAAGAACATCAAATGTCATATTATCTTTATTGCCTTACATATTTATAATTGTGGGCCAGTGTAGTTTTGAGTGATATTGAAAACAATTGACCCCTCCTCCATCTCAGAAGAGGAATACAGCTGTAGGCAGTGTAGGCATCATACAGCTAAATTTTTAGCATCATACAGATAAATTTTTCTAAGCCCAGTATTGACTTGATTTGACATCAACTGCAAATAACATGAGAACATAATTTCTAAATCATTCAGTGAAATTTTACAAACGATTCTGATACAATAATCTCTTTTTAAGACATGAGGGGAATTGACTTACTGTTGGACAACTATGTATTTTTAAAGTCATGGGAGAACATCTCTGTAGTAATTGAAATTTCAGAAAAAAACCACCACATAAGCATTGTAATGTAACTTCATGGATGTCATAAATTCAAAAAATGTATTATTTGTCCTCTTGAACACTGAGTGCAGGATTTTATCAATTTCCTCCTGAAATAGAGTTTATAAAAAAGGTCACTGGCATAGAAACTAAGTTTGGGGAGAGCCAGAACCATTTTAATGATACATGATTAATATAAAGAACCATTTTAATGATACATGATTAATATAAAATTCTAATAACCTAGACTCTGGCAATATATTTTGTAATATGACAAAGAAGAATTAAGGTACAGAGGTTAAGAATTAAGGCATCAAGGTTAGTAAGTTGCTGACTAATGACAGATTATACCACATCATTAGGGATGGCCCCATGCAATTACAAGGGCACTTAAACATGGAAGGAGAAAGGAGAAAAAGTGTCAGAATGATGTGCTATGAGATCAACTCATTGGAACTTTTTTTTCCAAAACTTTTTGGGTTATTTTTTATGCATTAAAATATAGTTCAGTTCGGTCGTACAAATACCCATGATTTATTTTTATATGCACCTTATTATCCTGGGTGGTGAAAATTGAAGGAAGGAATGAAGAGTAAAGAAATGCTTTTTAAAGAGTAACTCCCAGTACAATAAAAATAGAGATAACATGTATTCTATACATGTGTAATTGTGGATGTGTTGGTGTTTTTTTTTAAATATATGTATATATATTCAGGCTATATTATTATTTGTATGACAGATTTAATCACAGGAAATGAGTAAAATTAAAATCATTTCAATAATTTTGACTATTGAATAAATAACATCGATGATGTCTGTTGCTTTTTTCAGATATATAAAAATATATTTCCCCTTTCTCATCAAGATGATTATGTTACCATTAAAAAATGCCTTTTATTTCCAAGCTGGAATTGGACTCACAGCCAACACTTTTCTACCTTCCTTCCATATCTTCACACTCCTTTTGGATCACAGGCCTAAGCTCAGTGACCTCATCACCTGTCACTTGGCACTTATTCACATTATTTTACTTCTCATCATGGTGTTTGTGTTATGTCCAGACCTCTTTGAGTCACTCAATTTTCAGAATAATGTCAAGTGTAAGTAATTTTCCTACCTGAACATGGTGATAAGAGGCCTCTGCATCTGTACCACACGCCTCCTGAGTATGCTCCAGGCCATCACCATCAGCCCCAGCACCTTCCTTGTTGGCAAGGTTTAGGTATAAATCCACAAATCATATTATTCATATTTTTTTCTTCCTAAAGCTTTTTGGTATGTCTTTGAGTAGTAACCTGATCTTCTCCACTGTGGCTTCCTCTAATGTGATCCACACCAATGTGCTATTAGAAAGTACTGCTCACTTTCCTCCATAAGCTACATTGCCTGGAGCCTCTCTGTCATGCTGCCCATACTTATAGATGTCTCCTTTGTGGGGATTATGCTGCTCTCAACTACATACATGGTAATGTTTAGGCATCAGAAGTGATCCCAGCACCTTCACAGCACCAGCCTGTCTGGAAGACATTCTCCAGAGAAAAGGGCCTGCTGATGGTGAGTTTTGTGATCATGTGCTGGAGGGACTTGAGCATCCCACCCTCTTCATAATACTTAAGAAAATATGATCTAGTCATCCTAGGTGTCCAGATACTTCTGGGCAATGTCTATCCTACTGTGTGTACTTTGATGCTAATGAGTTCTTTTAAAAGGATGATCAATAGGGGGAAATATTCAACAGAAATGTCATAGATTTTTAGAAAATAAAAATAGCCATCTGAAAAAATGTTCTTTCATCAGTTAAATTATCCAAGTAGCAGAGAATTTGATGTTTGATATTTGATTCAATTTAATTGTGTGAAATTGCACTTTTGTTATATCTAAATACTTTTGAAACTTATGCAGCCAAGAACTTGGTAGTTTCTTTAGTTCAATTTTAGTCTTGTATTCTACAAGTTTCTTATCTTTAATTTTGATTTCCTAAGCTTCATATAAAAACAACTTTTCTGTCTACTTGAGATATACACTTCATAAACCCCTATTGGCAATAAAATCTCTCAATTTTTGTACCTTTGGAGAAAATTTAGTTTACTCTTGTTCATTAAAGATATTTTAGCTAAGTATTCAGTGATGGGTTGAACAATAGTTTTTCTCATCACTCTTTGTTTATTTCTATTTTATGGGTCTACACAGGCTGTGTTGATTTTGTTCTCACCTTTATAGGTTATGTCTCTTTTTCTTTCATGGATTTAAAGTTTTTCTTTACTTCTTGGTGGTATGCAGTTTAGACTTTTACTCTTGTTGAGCATTTTTCTTCATCTATTTTTGAAACTGTACCTCTGCATTCAAGTATTAGGGTCCCATTTTAAATTTATAAATTTGTAAATTATTTCTAATTATTGTGACTTATTATTTTATATATTCTAGTGAAGCATCCGAACATATTTTTCTTCTCAGTCTATTCTTCATACAGCCATAATTATATTTGTATTTTTATTACTGTTTCTTTTTTCTTAATTTGGTGATATTCATTCTGCCCAATATTCCATTTCACAAATCCTTTCATCAGTCAATGTAATTTAATATTTGGCTCAAACATTTGGCATCAAATTTACTTTTTTTAATTATTCAATTTATATTTGACTTTTTCAAACATGCTTATTCAGTTCTACAATGTCTTGCTCTTTCCAAATCACTTGTATTTCCTGTTTGACCCATTGTATTGGTTTGAGCATCTTAAGCATATTTATCATATTTGGTTTATGTGATGTGTAATTTCTTCTGACCATTTAGACTGGTAGCTGATTGTCTTGTGTACTTCATAATTTACAATTGCTTCTCACATTGGGAGATCTTGCATTTGGGATAAATTCAATCTGTATATTTTTATTCAAAAGGGGAAAGTGGACAATCCACAAAGGTTTGAGTTTCCTGTGATCAAGCAGTACCTGAGGGGAGCAGTGGCTTCTCAGTTTGATCACTCATATGGATCCTTCTTTTAGTTTACTTATGGATCTGGGAAGTTCCCATATTTTCCTATCATTTCTATTAGAAGTTTTCAGGATTTTTATAACTTTTGAGGATTTTTACTTGTCTACATTAAATATCATTGGAGTATGCACTTTTTGTTTTGAAATATCAAATACCCACATGCATACATGAGCAAAATATTTCATGTAAATATTTTGTGGCAGAACAGTGTCTTATAGCACTATAGAGTAACCATAATTAATAATTTATTGTCTATTTCAAAATAACTAAAGAAGTGCATTTGGAATATTCCCAACATGAAGAAATAATGTTTGAGGTAATGGATATTCCCATTACCCTTATTTGATCAGTTTGCATTATATTCTTATATCAAAATATCACATGTACCCCATAAACATGTACAATTATGTATATATAAAAATAAAAAATCAATTAAAAATAATATTCCAATTTTGTTTATTTAGAATACCATCACCAACATATCCATACAGTAACATCATTTGTAGAATATACATATTTTTAATACTGAAAAGTATGTTTATGTTTTATATACATTTCTTGAGTGATAATCCTCTAATATATAACACTCATTTATGAGCAAAACAGATGTACTATTTTCCTGCAACATTAAGTTAGTTTTGGTAAGATTAATTCCATGAATTTAGGTCCTTTGGCCTAAGTCACAATGCTTTATCCTTAGTAATTTCCAGATGCTATAAAAGTAATCTCAGTTTGGATTTTCAATTTACACCAGTAGTTATTTAAAATGATCTTAAAAGAAATTTTCATGTGATTAAATATTACTTGTCGGTTGCACTTTAATTGACAAATTATATTGTCATTTCATAGTACCTAGAAAATATTACCTGCAGAAGTTCTGTTTTCATGAAGTTAATAATTATTTTAAGCCTAAAACTTTGAAATTTTTAATAATTTTCTCCAGTGTTTTAAAATTATTTTCATCCTGTGTAGTGCTCAAAGTGCCGTGCATTTGTCTACCTGATTAGTCAAAATTTTCAATTAAGTCATTTAACAATCTTTATTTTTATTTATTTTATACCAGAACAAATAATTTTTAAGATGATTTTAATATAATCTAATAGGATTGTAAAGGTGTCAATTTCTCATTTACATGAAACTTTGACTTACATATTAAACATATTATTAAATATATACACATAAATGGCTTGAAATTGTGCCTAACACATCATATATATTAAGCATTATCCACTCTGATTCATCAGATTTTCATCTCTTGGTAACATTCTTTATGTACTTTGTCATTTTGTATTTCTTGTTATTCAAATTTGTTTCTATCCTGAATAAATAGTGATGAAAAGAGATGTCAGTTCAGTCTGTTTTTTTACTAATTATAGGCATAGTTCCTTAATTTGCTTTAGACTGTGTACCTCTTTTATCTCCTTCAATAAATATGAATATTAAGCATAGCAGGTATGGTAATCTTTCTCCTCCTGCGAAGAAGACCCAGAGAAACTGGGCATCATAGATTGCCAAAATCCTTATTTTCCCATATTATTTTTTAAATTTTCTTCCATTTTAACTGCCATAAAAATCTAGAAACATGGAATGCTTCAATTTAGAAATAAATTAATTGACAATCTACAAATTATTTCAGTAAACTGAAAAAAAATAACATATATAAATAGACTGGTAACAGTTAAAAAGACTAAATTAATTTAAAATATTTTCATAAAGAAAAGCCCAGACACAGAAGGCTTCACTGGTGGGTTCTATCTAACATTCAATTAAAAAAAAAAGTAATGCTTGTCCTTCAAGTTCATGTCCAAAAAAATAGAATAGGGAAAACTTACCAATTTATTCTGTGCACCCAGTATTGTCCAGATAATCAATGCCACAGAAACGCATCAGATGAAACTAAAGCTACAGACCATTATTATTTATGAATATAGACATAGAAATACTCCAAAATACACACTTAATGTAGCAACATATAAAAATTACTGGACACCATCACAAAAAGGAGTTATCTCACAAAGGCAAATTTGGCTTAACATCCAAAAATCAATCAATATAATACTGCATAATAATATATTAACCACTTTGGTACGAGCATCGACTATAGTCAACAGCCACAGATGAATGTGCACAGCAAAGTGTCGACTTTAGCCGACAGCCGTGATGTGACTTTTCTAATTTTTCATTTATCAAAATAAAATTGTGAACATTTAAAAATAACGTAATGAAAACATATATGTATATGCTACCTATTCTGATTTACATTACAAGTAAAGCTGCCTGTAAAGTAAAACAAGCTTTCAGTGCTTTAAAGCTTTCTTCATCACACAGGAGCAAAACGATTCATCGTCAATGCACAGCACAAACTATTGTGCGAACTATGAGTGCCGGCTGTGGGCACGGTTTCGGGGCCAGTGAGCACCGTACAGAAGTGGTTAAATGCTGTTCTTCGCTGAGAACTGAAGCACTATGTACAACGTTTTGAGAAACACAGATAAGAAACATACAGTTCTTTCGAAAAGAACTTCCATATAGAAATGTTTACAGTGATTTAGACAAAAGAGATAGAAATTGCCTTTCTAATATGCTTGTTCTTCTCTGAGAACTGAAGCACCATGTAGAGTGTTTTCAGAAATGCATATAAGAATCATTCAGTACTTTCATAATGAACTTCCATATATAAATGTTTATAGTGACTTAGACAAAGGAGATAGAAAATGCCTTGTATATACGCTTGTTCTTTGAGAACTGAAGCAGTTTTTAGAGTGTTTTGAGAAACGCATATAAAAACATTCAGTTCTTTCATAAAGAACTCCCATTTATAAATGTTTAGAATGGCTTAGAGAAAGGAGATAGAAAGTGCCTTGCTTATATGCTTGTTCTTTTCTGAGAACTGAAGCACTGTGTAGAGTGTTTTGATAAACACTTATAAGAAACATTCAGTTCTTTCTTAAGAAGTTCCATATACAAATGTTTACAGTCACTTAGACAAAGGGGATAGAAAATGCCTTACTTAGAGGCTTGTTCTTCTCTGAGAACTGAGGCACTGTGTACAATGTTTTGACAAATGCATATAAGAAACATTCAATTCTTTCATAAAGAGCTTCCATATATAAATGTTTACAGTGACTTAGAGAAAGGAGATAGAAAGTGCTTTGGATATTGCTTATGACTCAGTACTTTTGCTAATCATTTTGGTGAAGCTTTAGAAGTGTGTTCATGTGCATCTTTTGCTGAATACACAGGGTGTACCAACCAGTATATTTGATCATCTAATTAATGAATAAATTTATCTTGATGTTCCCACAATTTATTCCACCAATGTCTTATTTCTTCTTAGGGAATAGACATTGCTTCCTGTTTGATAAGCAGGAAGTCCTATGTGCAAGAATATTATGTAGGTGTATTAGAAAAGAATTTGGGGCATGGTGGCTTATGCCTGCAATCCTAGTGCTCTGAGAGGTTGAGGTTGGAGGATCCTTTGAGGTCAGGAGTTTGAGACCAACCTGAGCAAGACCTGTCTTTACTAAAAATAAAAATAATTAGCCAGATGTGGTAGCTCATGCCTATAGTCACAGCTACTCTGGAGGCTGAGGCAGGAGGATCACTTGAGCCCAGGAATTTGAGGTCGTTGTAAGCGGTGATGATACCACTGCACGCTAGCAGGTGTGACAGAGCGAGACACTGTCTCAAACAAAACAAATAAAACAAAAAACTGCAAAAAACCTAAGGGACATATTTTAGCAATAAATACAAGTTTTTTTTTTTTTTTTGTTACCATCTCCTGGCCCACTCCTTGCATTATTTGCAAGGAAGTTCAGCTTTCAGTGGCTCACTAAATTGAGAGAACAAACTGTATGTATAGGTCAAAAAATAATAGTCAACAATTCTAATCAGATGACTTTTGGGTCAATTTTGATATAGGAAAAAAATAGATGTTCCTGTGTTTTGGTAAAGGAAGCCAGGATGTTCTTATTATTCATAGTTAGTTTTGGAATGCAAGGCTTTTAGGAATCTCAGTCTTTGTACACACTCTGTATGCAAATTTGCGTAGCAGAATGGTGGGCAGAGTTAGGTGAAGGGGTAGAATGTCAGTTTTTCTTTCTCAGGTGGCTAAAATTTATTAAAGTAAAGTTTGGAGGAAAGCATTGATTCTAACGATTTTTTATTTTATTTTTTCAGAGACAAGTCTTGCTATGTTCCCAGGCTGTCCTGGAACTCCCAGGCTCAGGGAATCCTTCAGCCTTAGCCCCTCCAATAGCTGGGACTACAGGTGTCTGCCACTTCACTCAGCTTGATTCTAACTATTCTATATAGAAATGTGTCCTATATAGACATGTGCACACGCCCACACATCCTTGATTATGAGAATGTTATCAACTGTGATAGACCTTGGAATGCTGTTAATCTCTGGGCTCAGAAGAGAAAGAGTAGCTGTTAGGAAAACCAGAAGACTGAGAGAAGCTCCTAGCTTCATCTATACCCCTATACACCTTTACATTCTTCTCCAAAAAAAATGCACCATTCTTCCTTAGTTTTTCACATCATCATTTCTTTGTAACTACATGAATTTCCACAAAAATGAAGATTCACTTGGGTTAATGAATATCATCATTAAAAACATGAAAAATCTGGAGGGTTAAATAGCTTCTCAGTTATTTACAGTTGAGGTTAGTGAGTCTTTTTGTTTATTTCTGCTGAGCCTCACGGAGCTCAGCTCTCAGGATAATCTATCCAGCTACATCATATTTATTTACTTAGATTATGTAAGAAATTCATGAATTAACACACATTATAAAAAAGTCACAATAATTTGGGTATATAAGGAGTGAAAATGCAATACACTTATATATCTCCTTAATCTCTCCCCCCCATAGGTCTATGCACACATATATGTTTTTCACTTAACAATATGTCTTGAAGATCTTTCCAGGCCAGTTTACCTATATTAGTTACAATTTAAACAAATCATTGCATAATATCACGTTGGGTGGAAATAAAAATAATTATAAGCTAAAAGCTCAGCTTTGGTTAAAATGAGAGTAAAAAGAAGCATAGTTTCTAAATCTCAAGGGTATTTAATAAGAAATCTTGAGGGATAAAAAAGAGGATGAAGCTATTTATCAGGTTAATTTCCAGAAGGAAGGAAAGGAAGGAAGATAAAGTATTTCTTACATTTGGCAATCCCAAGAATGTAATAGACAAGTCTTGCAGCCAAAATTTCTTTAAGGTTAATTTTGTGTTCTTCTCTTGCAAATATGAATGTAGTTTTTAAAAAAATTATAGTTTTGATATGTTATACCAGCTATTTAAGGCTATAACCTATACACTTAAGTAAATACAGAATAGACTGTTTATAGGAAATTGTAATTTGCTCTAAGAAATTGTATAATATTTATTCAGGAGATTAAAAATTTTCACTATCCTTCTGATAATTAATCCATTAGTATAATCTTACTCGTCTTCTTATAATTAACCCACCGACATATAAATTTTGTAAATTCTTTTGCCAGGCAATGGAAAATAAGCTAGATTCAGAATTGTGGATAGCCTTTTCTTCTTGCTGGTTGATCAAGTTTTAAAAATTTGTGTCTCTGGAAGATTTATTTTCCAAAACAAAATACAAAATTTTATTCTTTAATAATAGTGTAAAAGTACCACAATCTACTTAATCACTCTTCTACTGATGAGCATTTAGGTTGATTTCTACACTTAACTATTATAACATCCTACAAAAAATATCTTTGTACATTTTTTTTTTTAAAGACCGAGTCTCACTCTGTTGCTCAGGCTGGAGTGTAGTAGTGTGATCATACCTCACTGTAACCTTAAACTTCTGCACTCAATCAATCCTCCTGTCTCAGCCTCCTGAGTAGCTAGGAACCACCATGTTTTGCCAATTTTTTATTTTTTGTAAAGATGGAACGTGGCAATGTTGCCCAGGCTAGTCTTGAAATCCTGGCCTCAAATGATCTTCTTGCCTCAGCCTCCCAAAGTGCTGGGATTACAGGCATGAGCCACCATGCCTGGTCTTTGTACACATTTTTGTACCTATGTGCAGATATGTGCAAATAGGAGAGATGTTTAGAATTGGAATTTTTATATCAAAGTATATGTACATTTTACATTTTAAAAGAGAAATTGCCCTCTTAAAAGGCTGTATATTTCCATAGGTATGTATATGAGATATCTTTTATCCAGTATAATCTCCAATATTGCATTAAAAATGACAGCTTTATTAAAATATAATTCACATATCATCAAATTCACCCATTTAAAATGTACAATTCTATGTTTTTTATTAATAGTTTATTCACAAAGATGTGCAACCATTGTTAAAATCTAATTTTAGAACCCTTTCTTCACTCCAGAAGGAAACCTTCTACCCATTAGCAGTCAGTCATGCCACCTTACCTGGAATTCCCAGTCTCCTGGCATTAGGCAGTCACTAATCCACTTTCTGTCTGTGTAGGTTTGCCTATTCTGGACATTTCACATAAGCAGAATCATACTGCTGTACCATGGATCCTTTGTGCCTGGCTTCTTTGACTTAGCATACGTCTTCAAGGTTCATTTACACTGTAGCTTGTATCAATATTTCATTCCTTTTTATGGCTGAATAATAATCCACTGAATGGCAATATCACATTTTATTTATCTGTGTACTATTAATGGATGGATATTTGGGTTGTTTCCACTTTTCGGCTGTTATGAATAATGCTGCTATTATATTTGTGGACAGTATTGTGTGGACATATGTTTCTATTTCTCTAGGAGTGGAATTGCTGGGTCACATGGTAACTCTATGTTTAACTTTTTGAGAAACTGCCAAACTGTTTTCTGCAGTGGCTGTACCATTTTATCTTCCCATCAGCAAAGTATGAAGGTTTCCATTTCTCCATATCATTACCAACACTTGCCTGTCTCTTTGATACCAGCCATCCCAGTGGGTGTGAGATGGTATCTCATTGTGATTTTGGTTTGCATTTCCCTAATGAATGATGATGGTGAGCATCTTTTCACCATGTACGGATAGACCATTTGCATATATTCTTTGGAGAAAGTCTAGATTCTTCATCCACTTTTAAATTGGGTCATCTTTTACTATTATGTAAGTTCTTTCCATATTCTGGTTACAAGTCCCATATGAGATTTGCAAATATTTGTTTCCCATTCTGTATGTGGTATTTTCACCCCAACATTCCATTTTTATCAATATTTTAATTATTGTCAATCTGATAGGCAGAAAGGGTTTCCCATTGATGATTTGCATTCCGTTTTCCCCAGGTTGAATAGATTTTGATATATTTAGAAGCTGTTAATAGTGTTTCTAATGTGTGTTGCCTGGTTCTGTATTTTGCCAAATTTTGTTTGATCCTTTCTTTTAAACAAATCTAGCTAATGTTTGATTGAAATATTCTGTTCTAGACTCTTTCCTTGACGATATACCTTAGTAAGGACCTGAAAGGCTATGTTTGGATTTTTCAGACTGCAATTTCCTCTAGAATGTGGCACTACAGGGAAGGCTGGGCTCCCACCCAGCTGTGGGTTCCCCCTTCTTTCCTTCTTTCCAGCGGCAGCTCTGCCCACACTGCGTAGGAGGGGCTCGTGCACAGCATGTGGCCACTGATGCTCTCAGGACCAGGCTCCCTCCATCTCCCCACAAAGGACACCACCCCCTTACATATCCTGTGCACCAGGAAGCTCAGGTGCCTGCAGAAGGGCAGACTCTGGGCTGGCATGTCCCCATGGGCCGGTGGATTCCTAGCATCAGGTCCCAGGCCAAGGGCTAAGCTGGAGAAGGTTCAGAGCAGAACCTCAAGGAGTGGGGCCTGGGGAAGGACCCCATCTTGCAGGGATCTAATGATTAAATATTTTGTAACAAAAAATGCTGAAAATAGATGCTATTATTATTAACTTTTAAATGGGAAAACCCATCACAATTTTCATACAATTGACTTGCCAGTTAACTTTTTATAGCCCACTAATATGTTTGGAACTATGTTTTGTCAAATCCATATGAACTTGATCCTAGTCCTTGCATTTGTTCATTTCTGGTTGTAGTTATAAACTGTCACATAAGCACAGTGAGTCTGAAGTTGGGAATTTTATTTATTTATTTATTTTATTTATTTATTATTTTCTTTGGGATAAGGTCTCACTCTATTGCATGGGGTAGAGTGTAGTAGCATCATGATAGCTCACTGCAACCTCAAATACCTGGGCTCAAGCAATCCTCTTGCCTCCTTCCAAATAGCTGGGCCTATAAGCATGTATCACCACACCCAGATAATTTTTCTATTTTTTATAGAGATGGGGGTCTCAATATGTTGCTCAGGCTGGTCTTGAACTCCTGGTCTCAAACAATCCCACTACCTCAGCCTCCCGAAGTGTTAGGATTACAGGTGTGAGCCACTGCACCAGGCCAGGGAATTTTATTTTTGAAAATATAAAATATATAAAATGTCTTGATTTCTAGGGGCTTTCTGGGGAAATAAAATTTTAGTCTATAGTTTTCAAAACCAATTCATCATGATATTGAAGGTTGTAAATGTAAATGATGGTCAGCGTTAGCCCCATAGTGACCAAACAAACAAACAAACACAAAACAAAAAACCCTCAAAACACCAACCAAAACAAAACCAAAGCAAAAAACTAGAATAAACAAAGGAAAAAATCCAATAACAAATAGGCAAACAAAAACCAGGTAGAAAGTAGATGGATTTTTAAGACCAAGCTATAGGAACCCAAAAATCTTTGTGTAAGTAAAATTAATCCTGCACAAAAAGGTAGGACACTTGGACTTTGATTCTGACTCTCACTTTAAGAGTGGTCGCGGGCCTACCAATTTACCTAAAGCTCTCTGAGGTATCTTGTGTATCATGAAGTTTCCTGTCTCCTTCAGAGCATTGTGTAGGGATCAGCAGAAGATGTTTATGTAAAAGCACTTTGAAAAATATAAAGAACCAGTGCCTATCTCGGGTTTGTTGTAAGATTAAATGAATTAACATTTACCTGATACCTGACGTATAAGAATTGCTCAATTTATGTTAATTATTACTGTTATCCCTGAGTTTCCCCTTTACACCCATAGTCATATTTTATACACTGTCAAATGACATTTCACCTTGGAAAAATTAGAAGAGCTATATATAGGACTATTAAATTCAACTGTACAAGTGGATAAAATAAAAACCACTTGACATTAGCAAGTCCCTTTCCCTCTAAGTCATTTATATCTTATACTTCGAAATCAAGTAATCCAATGCTAATAAAATATAAATATTTAGCATGGATTCTTATTCAAAGAGAAGCCTCTGGATTTTATTTGTACTTTGCTTGTTTCTATGACTCACTGTATTTTTATTAACTGATCTGAGTTCTGAGCAACATCTCATGCATTTCTCAGTATCTCCACAGGAGGGCAGAGCAGCACCATTAAATTAACACTAGTCTGGCTGAGCTGTTGGAATGACAAATCTGCCTGCCTTTACCGTACTGGGTTCTACAGCGTAATGTGAAACCCTGTGAATGCCTTTTTTTGGAAGTTGTGCTTATTAAATTTACAAGTCCTCTGAGCATTTTGTGTAGGGATGTGTGTGTGTTCGTGTATGTGTGTGTTTGACATAATCAGGACAACTTAATGTTCACCCTGGTTCACTGCTTTTGTTTTGTCTGATGGTTTCCTCTGAGGAAGGTGAGAGAATCCTCCCTTTATCCTTGAGACAATCACTGGACTTGCTGTTGTGAGTCAGAAGTATCCCTCTGAGAAACCAGCAACTTGATTTCTGCTGCTGGTCTTTTCACTCCTTAGGTATAGAAGTGAAATTACAAAAGGTTGTATGCAAGGCTTGAACATTCTTGTCCTTTATACAGAGATCTAGACATCTTGTGAAAGCTATCTCTGCAACCTGACTTCTAGATTAGTCTATAGGTATGCAGTGGGAAGCTAAAAAATAGCAAAAAAATATATAATAAATGAGAAAACATAGGCAAAATGCCCAAATTGCTATTTAGTAGTAAACATAATCACATACTACAAATTTTTTTGAAAGATAGCATTTACCTTACTACCTTGTTCCATAGAGCCTGTGACCTTCACTGATACCAGTATTTTCTTCTGTGACTTGATTAATGCCCCCCCCAAAAAAAAGAAAAAAAAGCTTTCTAACCCCTAATTTGAGCAAGATAAATTTTTTTGGGGGGGCTATGAGTTGGGTGGGTGTTTGTATGTTTAAGGTCTTATTTGGCAGGCTTGCCTACAAATCAACAAGTGTTTATTTAATACTATACATTGAACACTCTGCTAACATGGAGCATTTCAAACTAGCAAGGAGTTTAGAATTTACAAATATATAGTTTGGTTGGGAGTTAAGATATGGGAGGTAAGACCTGTAGATATTGATGAACTACTAGCATCCTAAATTTTTACTGTGGAAAATGGATAAGCACTAAGGTTTTCCAGTTTTAACTCTTAAAAAATTTTTTCTCTCTCTCTCTCTTTTTTTTTTTTTTTCTTTTCTTAGCTATCAGCCTTACTGGAGGTTTCCCAGTTTTAAAATTTAGATTCTATAATTTAGAGGATAAAGAAAAAGAATAAAAAACCATATGCTACCTTTTATGGCACAACTCTAAGTACTACTTTGGAAGATTAAATGTTGATATTTGGGTTCCAAAATTGTTACTAATGATTAATTAAGGAAGATTTTTAAAAAAGGAAGATTTTTTAATATTTTTCCTTCCTTTTGGGAAAAAAAAACGTAATTAGAGTTTTTCTACCTTCTTTGGGCTTTTTACTATTTTCTGAACAATAGTTACTTAGGATAAAAATTGAGCATTGTAAACTCTTCTCAATGCCTATTTTAGATTTGTTAATTATCTTAAAATCTAGCCTTGATTTGAATTCAGTCAGCAAGTATTTTGGGAGCCACCTACCATGTGCAAGGCACAGGGAATGCAAAGACAAGTAAGAATAAGGCCTTAGTGTTCTACATTATACATGCTGACTTTGTTATATTCATTTCTAAAGAAAAGTACTAGTTGGGGAATACTCTCTGTCCACTCTTCTCTCCCTTGGGATAACAAAAACATAGGGAATAATTTTCTTGTGTGTCCACATAAAAGAGCCACAGTATCTGTGGCTTCTTAGAAGCCAGAGACTGTTCTTGAACCGTAGTTTGAATATTGGCACAACCCTCCTCTACACAAATGGCTTCCAAATCCACAACCCTAGCTTTGAACACTTCTGAATTTCAGCAGTAAATCTCCAACCACTTAGTGCTTGGATACTCTGTTCACCTCAGCTGAACTTACCCATAAACTGTCATCATCATCCCCCCTCCGCTGCCAAAGATGTTTGTAACGGTGAATACCATCATTGTGTTCACCTAGGGTTGAAACTTTGGCGTTATCTTAGACTCCCCTCTTCCTTCTATATCGTGATCAGTCACCAAAGTCTGTCAATTCTCACTTTATAACATCTCTCATATTAGAATCTTCCTTTTGACTTCTGAAGTCATCACTCTAAGTTTAAGTGCTTATCATTTATGTCTTACCTCCTCACCTCCAGACTCTGTCCTATCCAGCCACCGTTCCATATTAGTCTTTGGAGAGTGCTACCTAGATCTCTAAAGACTTTTCCACTTCAAAGATATTATTATTTTATTATGAAATGTCAAGTGAATTTTTCTTTTAAAAGATTTTTAACCACTTCAGCACGAGCATCGACTATAGTCGATAGCCACAGATGAATGTGCACAGCGACTTTAGCTGATAGCCGTGATATGAAGGTGCACAGCCGAGCGTCGACTTTAGCCAACAGCTGTGATACGACTTTTCTAATTTTTCATTTATCAAAATGAAATTGTGAACATTTAAAAATAACATAATGAAAACATAATATGTATATGTTACCTATTCTGATTTACATTACAAGTAAACCTGCCTGTAAAGTAAAACAAACTTTCAATGCTTTAAAGCTTTCCTCATCACACAAGAGCAAAACGGATTCGTTGTCAATGCACAGCACAAACTACCGTGCAGACTGTGAGTACCGGCTGTGGGTGAGGTTTCGTGGCTGGTGAGTGTGGTACCGAAGTGGTTAACATACTGATTTCATTTTCTTTGGATATATACCCAGAAATGGGATTGTTGGATCATACGATAGTTCTATTTTTACTGTTTAAATTTTTAAGAAACCCCAGTTCAGAGATGTAATGCCATTTTTCTTCTACTCAAAAACATTAGAAATTCTCTGTTATTTAGGGCGAAGAAGATCGAGGACTATAACCATTGGTTTTCCATTTCTTCTAGATGAACAAAGGCAAATCCTGAACTATTTTATCTCTCTGCAAATGTCCTACGGTCTTCACAAAATATTCAGAGACTTGAGATTATGAGGATCCTTCTTCGCAGACTTTTGGGAAATGTGTCTACCTTGGTGACACTAAGCAATGCTTTGCATCAGGTCAGGAGGCTTTGACAGATATCCACTGGCCTGCCCTGGACATGTGCCTTACAGCAGTCAGCTGCAGTGGGGGATGCCATATTCTTAAAGGGGTTTGATGGCATGGCATGATTATAATTATTTTGGATTTCAGAGCTAAGACTTTATCTGCCCAGATTGGCACACAAACAAGTCCACAGAATACTTAACCCCTTCGGTACAGGGCTCACCGGCCACGAAACCTTGCCCACAGCCGGTACTCATAGTCTGCACGGTAGTTTGTGCTGTGCATTGACAACGGATCCATTTTGCTCTTGTGTGATGAGGAAAGCTTTAAAGCACTGAAAACTTGTTTCGCTTTACAGGCAGGTTTACTTGTAATGTAAATAAGAATAGGTAACATATACATATATGTTTTCATTACACTATTTTAAATGTTCATAATTTTATTTTGATAAATGAAAAATTAGAAAAGTCATATCACGGCTGTTGGCTACAGTCACTGTGCGTGTTCATCTGTGGCTATTGACTACAGTCAATGCTCAGCTGTGCGCCTTTATATCATGCTGTCAGTGTTGGGGACTGACATTATACTTTCATAGTTTAAGAATTAAATTTAGTGAGTAATGTATGTGCTCTGCCCAGAGCGTTTGAAAGTAATGTGTTCCTGACAGGGTCCTTGTGACAAACAAGGCTGCTGCCTAGAGGCATAACAAAGGACCTGAGCTGCAAGTAAGTAAGAGCTGCCCAGCCCCCATGGCAGTGGGGGTCTGGAGGCCACATGATAAACACATTGTTCCTTTGATTGCTCCTTAGCCCCATAAGATGGCTGGATAGTCAATAACGGGTAAGACCCCTCAAGGGAGGGGCAACCTAAGCCATGCACAGCTGCAAGGGATCAGCCTAAGAGGAACTGGGGACGAAAAATGCTCCCTGTGTCTGCCTCGCCCATCCTTGCTAATCTCGGTCCGTGATCTATGCCTGGGGCCTAGAGCAACCACCTAGAAACCTTGAGTCAGGGGACATCTGTGTCCTTAAGGCTACGTGTTCTGGAATTTATGGCCATTGTTGCAATGCCTGGGTGTTTATGTATAAGGAACTAACTTTAATTTTTTAGAGTATAAAAATAAACTGGCCCAGTGTATTAACACTCGAGTCATGTAACCGTCTTTGTATGCGCATCTGTGTTTTCTTTTGTGTTCTGTGTTCATCCCCCATCCTGTAAACGGGCTATGGCATGTTGGCTAAAGTGTCTGTGCACGTTCATCTGTGGCTATCGACTATAGTTGACGCTGGTACCGAAGTGGTTAAAAGCTCTATTGAACAAGTTCCTATGGGGACTTATATATACACACATATATGTACACACACGTATGTGTATGTATCTACGCACATCACCCAGTGTCTTCTGTTTTCTCCCACAGATCCACCTTGTACTCTGTCTTAGGATATTTATCCATAGTATTGTTATCAAAAGTTTGGTACTTGTCTCCAAGGGCATATTAGAACAAGGACAAGTGATTTAAGAAGAAGGAAAGGGAGATTTATTAATTTGATGTCAAATGAGGAGGTTGGCAGACTCCTGTCTTAAAGTACCAACATCCTCTCTATAAGTAGAATTACAGAGATTTTAAAGGGAGGGTTTTCAGTTTTAGGCTATTGTTGTTTAACCATAGTTGATGGTGCTGATCTATCTCACCTCTGGCAAAGATAATTTAGTGACTTCCACCTGGACAGTTCCATTGGGCTATCTCTTATGATACATTAAAGCAAAGAATACTCCCCTGCCCTTCTGATTACTGGCCTCCAGCAGGGATGTATGCTTTAATTCCCAAAAAGAGTGTGTGTGTGGGGGGGCTGTGGGTATTTTAAAGGGACAGCTTGTAAAACACTTTGCCCTTTTGTAGGCCTCTGTTATGGTATGATTAATTAAACAGGGTTACCAAGCCCTCTGGCTTCCAGTGGGATTTGACCAACACCCAGCTGGGGATAAGAGAAAAAGTGTGAGGTTAGGCTAATTATTCTCCTGTTCTCTTCTCTGCAGGGGCAGTTTTCCTCAACTAATATTTTTGCTTATATGACTCTTGCTTCTTTTGTATTCTAGTGCCCTTTCCCTCCTCTTGTCTTTTTTAGCTAGGTTTGATAATAGCTCTGATACTTCTAGCCTGGGTTCCTGCAGTTCATATTTCCCTACACCTATATGTTTGTTTGAAGATAAACCTTGAAGCTCTAGATCACTGGATTGGACAGATTCTTTCAGCTAAATCACCGTCCAGGGTTCCTTCTTTCACTTTGTGTAGAGCAGAACACCATGCACGGGTTACCAATGCCAGGGAGGTTATCACAGTGCCGGCCACCAGGAATAGAAGTCCAAACACTTCTGCCCACTGCAACTTGGTATTGGAGTCGCCAAGAACAACACAACACAGTTAAGCACTGGAAGGAACAACACTTTTGTTCACATAAAGAAGGGACAGAGCAAGGCAGCTCTAATAGTGTGTGTTGCAATTCTCAATTGCAAAGATGTGGAAACAACCCAAGTGTCCATCAATACATGACTGGATTAATAAAATGTGGTATATGTATATCATGGAATATTATTCAGCCATAAAAAATGGTGAACTAACATCTTTTGTAACAACCTGGATGGAACTGGAGATCATCCTCCTAAGTGAAGTCTTGCAAGAATGGAAAAACAAACACCACATGTTCTCACTATTAAATTGGAACTAAGTGATCAACACTCATGTGTACATATGGTAGTAAAATTCAATGGAAATTAAGCAGATTGGAGGGAGGAGGAGGGGATGGGTAAATTCATTCCTAATGGGTAGAATACACACTATCTGGGTGATGGACACATTTATAACTTTGATGCAAACTGTACAAAAGTAATTCATGTAACCACAATGTTTGTACCCCCATAATATTCTGTAAAAAATGTATGCATTGGTTCCCATAGCTAGTAGGTTCCTCCGCAGCCAACGCAGGGCAATTGGCTTACATGCGCCCCTCTTGTGCTATAGTGGAAGGACCCCTTCCCCTCCTCAGTGGACTCTGAAACACTGAAAGCTGGAGTTATGCCTGAGGGCCATTGACATACATGCTTAAACATAACAAAGGAGCATACATTGAACTTGAGACAGCAAAAGATATTCCCACATGAAGCGATATGCCTGGCATAGTGTGGGCTCTATCTCTTGGTAAGGAAATGTCCCAGCCCAGGCACATTCTTATGTGGATTAGTGGGAGTTGAGACTTCCTTTACAAATATTTTATGTTTGGCTTTCATAGATTCCTTACTTTATTGTCACCTCAGTAACTAACATGGTGGTTGTTATGTATTATTTAGCTTTTATAGTCAGTTCAATTGGGGGAGTTCTTAGAATACTAATCAACAAGCTTCATTCTTGCAACATACCCAAAACATCCTGCTCATGGGATGGGCAAAAGACACAGACTGAGACTATCTTAGTATCTAGTCCCTCTGAACCCAGTGATTGGTCCAGACTGAGCATGAACCCTGAGTGGGGGCAGTCAGAGTATTTCCCCAAGATTCTTTTAACTGCAATCAACAGAAGAAAGGGATTTTTTCATCTCATTGGTTTTGATAACAATGAAAACCAATTTGAATTTCTGTAATAACAGAATTTCTGGCATCCATTTTTCTCCTTCTGCTGTGGGGCAAAATTCAGAGAGCAGCACAATGAGGTGCTGTAGGCCAAGGTTGTAAAGCAGGAAATAGTCTGCTGTGGTGCTGGAGAAACTCACCGCAAGCTTCCTATGGAGAGGGGCTGGCATTGAATATTTTGAGAAGTTGACTGGGAAGCCACTCACCTGGGGGAGCAGGGTGCTCTCTGGGAATCTGGCTGGAATGTCGGTAGAACTCATAGAAGGTTTCCTGTTCAGGATGCTGCCGAACTTGGTGGGAAGTCATCTGGGGGCACCCATGGAACTCTCTGAGATGGTGCCTTCCTGGGTGTCTCTGAAATCTGCTGGAGTTCAGCTCTGTTGGCTGCCCTGCATGCTAACTGAAAAGCATGAAAATTGTGCTGGCAGCAGTAAGAGACCCGTTTTTCCTGCAGTGTCTTTACAGTGCCCTCTGTTGGCAAAGGTTAACATTTATGCTAACTGGCAAAGGAGGAATGTATATGAGATTCAGCTCCAGTATCATAAGATTTGTACAGATTGGATTTCTGTACAGGACATAGAGACCATTTTAGAGTCCACAAGTAAAGACAATATGTGGTTTCAGAACTGAGTATGGAGTCATTCTGGAAGACCTGGGCCAGTGTTCCCAGCACCAGTTCTGGGAGCTCAGACACCATCACATGAGTTATGATCACCCCTTGTCCTGTCCTTCACTGATATCAAGTGAGACCTGAATGGGATCATAAATGGGAACCATGAAGGAAACATGAAGGGAAGAAAAGCCTTCAACAGGCAATAGCGAGAGTGGTGTGTGTAAAGGCAGAGAAGCCCACTCTCCATGCCCCTGGCCTACAGGCGATGCTACGTGGACAATATATTTCTGAGCCTCAGGTCTTCTGTAGCATAAGCTTGGCCTTGTCCTTGCTTCCTTTTCCCTTCCCTGTGGCATTTCAGCTGCTTCTCTCCCCAGCCCAGTGCAAACCCTGAATGCGGGGAGTCCAGGTCCTTAGTGATTTGCTGATTCCTACAGATGATTTTGACTAGATATAATCATATAAAATTAAATTCACCATTCTGGTAGAAAGAAGGAAAATAAAAAATGCATTATAGCATGACTCAAATTCAGAAAAAGTATAGTATTCAGATTTGCATAGCATGGATTATAGTTATTTGGGGAAAATGGAATAGTTAAAAAGGTTAAAAAAGGCTAGGGAGATATAGAATTATTTAAAAACATATGTTTGCAATCTCAAGATACATGTATATGTACTATATGTACAATACATGTATATGTATCATGAACGTTATTAGAATCAAATTGGAGTCACTTATGCCAAACCCTGACCAAATGGTGTCAAGAGGCCATAAAAGAGATTTCACACACACATGCCTATGGTAAAAATGATTTCAAGTACTTTCTGAAAACCACAATCTTGCACAAAAGCCACTGCAACTTTACACAAAGAGTACTTTTTCGAGGATGTCTTCCCAGCCACTGCATGTTCAACATTCGACTGAATCCACCCTTGTTATTGATTCTTTTATTTTTTATTTTTGATTACCACAGCCATTTATTTTCCATACCAACACTTCAAATGATAAACTAATCTGTACAGAATATGTCATAATTTATTCAAAGAATCCTTTTTTTATGGATGTTTAGAATCCCCCACAGTTTTTACCATTGTAAAAACAAATGCAGTGAATGTCCTTTTGCATGTAACTTTTTTTTTATTTTTTATTTATTTTTATTTTTTTATTTCGGCATATGATGGGGATACAGATTTTAAGGTTTCAGTAAATGCCCCTTCCCCCCTCCCCCCACAAGTCTGAGTCTCCAGCATGACCATCCCCCAGACGGTGCACTTCTCACTCATTATGTATGTATCTACCCATCCCCGCCCCCCCATCCCCCTGCCCAATACACTATTATTGTAGTACCTATGTGTCCACTTAGGTGCTGCTCATTTAATACCAGTTTGCTGGAGAGTATATGTGGTTCTTATTTTTCCATTCTTGGGATACTTCAGTTAGTAGTATGGGTTCCAGCTCTAACCAGGAAAATATTAGATGTGCTATATCACCGTTGTTTCTTAGAGCTGAATAGTACTCCATGGTATACATATACCACATTTTATTAATCCATTCTTGGATTGATGGGCACTTGGGCTGCTTCCACAGCTTTGCGATTATGAATTGTGCTGCTATAAACATTCGAGTGCAGGTGTCTTTCTTGTAGAGTGTCATTGGATCTTTTGAGTAGATGCCCAGTAATGGGATTGTTGGATTAAATGGTAGATTTACTTGTATGGCTTTAAGGTATCTCCAAATTGCTTTCCACAGAGGTTGAACTAGTTTGCAGTCCCACCAGCAGTGTAGGAGTGTTCCTCTCTCTCCGTATCCACACCAGCATTTGTTGTTTGGGGTCTTTTTGATAAAGGCCATTCTCACTGGAGTTAAGTGATATCTCATTGTGGTTTTGATTTGCATTTCCCTGACGATTAGAGATGTTGAGCATTTTTTCATATGTTTGTTGGCCATTCTTCTGTCTTCTTTAGAAAAGTTTCTGTTCAAGTCCTTTGCCCACTTTTTAATAGGGTTATTTGATTTTTTCTTATTGATTTTCATGAGTTCTAAGTATATTCTAGTTATCAACCCCTTATCGGATGTATAGGATGCAAAAATTTTCTCCCACTCTGTAGGTTGTCTGTTTACTCTCATGACTGTTTCTTTGGCTGTACAGAAGCTTTTTAGTTTCATCATGTCCCATTTATTTATTTTTGTTGCTGCTGTGATTGCCTTTGGGGACTTCTTCATAAACTCTTTGCCTAGGCCGATGTCTAGGAGAGTGTTTCCAACATTTTCCTCTAGAATTCTAATAGTTTCGTACCTTAGGTTTAAGTCTGTCATCCAGCGTGAGTTGATTTTTGTGAGAGGTGAAAGGTGTGGGTCCTGCTTTAACCTTCTACAAGTGGCTATCCAGTTTTCCCAGCACCATTTATTGAAAAGGGATTCTTTTCCCCAGCATATGTTTTTGTCTGCTTTGTCAAAGATTAGATGGCTATATGAGGATGGTTTTATATCAGGATTCTCAGATCTGTTCCACTGGTCAATATTCCTATTTTTGTGCCAATACCAGATTGTTTTAATTACTACAGCTTTGTAGTATAGTTTGATATTTGGCATATTAATGCCTCCCATTTTGTTTTTGTTGCCTAGAATTGCTTTTGATATTCGGGGTCTTCTTTGGTTCCATACGAAGCGTAAAATTATTTTTTCTATATCCGTGAAGAATGTTGATGGGATTTTAATAGGTATTGCATTGAATCTGTAGAT
>VSMD01032019.1:0-17157 GCA_008750895.1 Mirza zaza | reverse complement strand
AAACTGATCTACAGATTCAATGCAATACCTATTAAAATCCCATCAGCATTCTTCACAGATATAGAAAAAATAATTTTACGCTTTGTATGGAACCAAAGAAGACCCCGAATATCAAGAGCAATTCTAGGCAACAAAAACAAAATGGGAGGTATTAATATGCCAGATATCAAACTATACTACAAAGCTGTAGTAATTAAAACAATCTGGTATTGGCACAAAAATAGGAATATTGACCAGTGGAACACATCTGAGAATCCTGATATAAAACCATCCACATATAGCCATCTAATCTTTGACAAAGCAGACAAAAACATATGCTGGGGAAAAGAATCCCTTTTCAATAAATGGTGCTGGGAAAACTGGATAGCCACTTGTAGAAAGCTAAAGCAGGACCCACACCTTTCACCTCTCACAAAAATCAACTCACGCTGGATAACAGACTTAAACCTAAGGTATGAAACTATTAGAATTCTAGAGGAAAATGTTGGAAACACTCTCCTAGACATCGGCCTAGGCAAAGAGTTTATGAAGAAGTCCCCAAAGGCAATCAAAGCAGCAACAAAAATAAATAAATGGGACATGATGAAACTAAAAAGCTTCTGCCCAGCCAAAGAAATAGTCATGAAAGTAAACAGACAACCTACAGAATGGGAGAAAATGTTTGCATCCTACGCATCTGATAAATGGCTGATAACTAGAATATACTTAGAGCTCACGAAAATCAGCAAGAAAAAATCAAATATCCCTATTTAAAAGTGGGCAAAGGACTTGAAGAGAAACTTTTCTAAAGAAGACAGAAGAATGGCCAACAAACATATGAAAAAATGCTCACCATCTCTAATCATCAGGGAAATGCAAATCAAAACTACAATGAGATATCATTTAACTCCAGTGAGAATGGCCTTTATCAAAACGTGTCCAAATAACAAATGCTGGCGTGGATGCGGAGAGAGAGGAACATTCCTACACTACTGGTGGGACTGCAAACTAGTTCAACCTCTGTGGAAAGCAATATGGAGATACCTTAAAGCAATACAAGTGAATCTACCATTTGACCCAGCAATCCCATTACTGGGCATCTACCCAAAAGATCCAATGACCCTCTACAAAAAAGACACCTGCACTCGAATGTTTATAGCAGCACAATTCATAATCGCAAGGCTGTGGAAACAGCCCAAGTGCCCATCAATCCAAGAATGGATTAATAAAATGTGGTATATGTATACCATGGAGTACTATTCAGCTGTAAGAAACAACGGTGATATAGCACATCTTATATTTTCCTGGTTAAAGCTGGAACCCATACTACTAAGTGAAGTATCCCAAGAATGGAAAAACAAGCACCACATATACTCACCAGCAAACTGGTATTAACTGAGCAGCACCTAAGTGGACATATAGGTACTACGGTAATAGAGTATTGGGCAGGGGCGAGTGGGGCGGGTATATACATACATAACGAGTGAGATGTGCACCATCTGGGGGATAGTCATGCTGGAGACTCAGACTTGTCGGGGGTGGAGGGGAAAGGGCATTTATTGAAACCTTAAAATCTGTACCCTCATAATATGCTGAAATAAAAAAAAAATACAAACAAACGGTTTGAAACGACAGAGCAAACATCAGAACCAGACTTAGATATGGCAGAGATTTTGGAATCTTCAGACCAAGAATCTAAAATAACTAGGATTAATATGGTAAGGTCTATAATGAAAAAAAATGGACAACATGCAAAAAAAAAAAAAGATGGATAATAAAAGCAGAGAGATGGACGCCTTAGGAAAGAAGCAAAAGGTAATGCTAGAAATCAAAAGCACTGTCACAGAAATAAAGAATGTCTTTGATGAGCTTATCAATAAACTGGATATAACCAAGGAAAAAAATCAGTGATTTTGAAGATATGTCAATAGGAACTCCCAAAAGTAACATGAAAACAGAAAAAAGAATGTCAATGATAAAACAGAATGTCCAAGAACTGTCAGATAATTACAAAAGATGTGACATGCACGTAAGGAAAATATCAGAAGAGAAGAAAGAAATAAAAAGCAAGAAGAAATATTTGAGACAATAATGACTAAGAATTTTTCAAAAGTCATGACAGCAACAAAACTACAGATCTAGAAGGCTCAGAAAACACAAAACAGGATAAATACCAAAAAATTACACCTAAGCATGTCATATTCATTC
The DNA here is from genome assembly GCA_008750895.1 of Mirza zaza. Classification (NCBI taxonomy): domain Eukaryota; kingdom Metazoa; phylum Chordata; class Mammalia; order Primates; family Cheirogaleidae; genus Mirza; species Mirza zaza. Next base: position 14,970 of record VSMD01032019.1, on the reverse strand, counting down.
ACACTGCAGACAATCAAAGAGAGAAAATCTTGAACAAAATCAGAGGAAAAAAACACCTTACCTATACAAGAAGAAAGATAAGAATGACATCACACTTCTCTTCAGAAACTATGCAAGCAAGAAGAGGGTGAAATACAATATTAAAAGTGTTGCTAGAAAAAAATCCATCAACCTAGAATTCTATATCCAGTGAAATTATCCTACATAAATGAAAGATAAAGATTTTCTGAGATAAATAAAATTTGAGAGAAATTTTAACCAGTAGACTTGCTTTGCAAAAAATGTTTAGAAAAAGTTCTTCAGAGAGAAAGAAAATGATATAGGTCAGAAACTTGGATCAACACAAAGAATTGAGAAGTAATAAGTGAAGGTAAAATAAAAACTTTCAGTTTTTTATTCTTAATTGATCTAACAGATAGCAATTTGTTCAAAATAATAGCAATAACAATGTACTCAGTGACTAAAACTTATGGATAAATGAAATGAATGACAGCAATATTATAGGAACAGGAGGGAGGAATTGGGAATATTCTATTATAAGGTACTTGCACTACCCATGAAGCAATATAGTGTTATTTGAAAGTGGACTTGGATTAATTGTAAATGTATAATGCAAACTCAAGGCATTCTCTAAAACTGTAACAGATAAAAAAAATATAACTGATATATTAAGAGAAGGGGTAAAATGAAATAATAAAATGTGAAACTAAAATCACGGAAGGCAGAAAAATAGTGGAAGACAAAAAAAAAAAAAAAAAAGCCAAGGGCAAAATATAGAAAACAGTAACAAATGTGGTATATTTAATCTATCAATAATTACTCATCAATATGCAACATCAATGGTTTAAATATACCAATTAAAAGATAAAGTGTCAAAGTGGATTAAAAAAGCCCTAACTATATATTGTCTATAAGAATTCCACTTTAAAGATACCCTAATCCCCAAGCTGCACTGCATTAAACCCAACTCACTAAGACAGAAATTGTTGTATATAGCCTCCATGGCCAAAAAACATTTCAGAAGCATTAAAAATAAATGAATTGTATATCATTTATTACCAAGTGGGTAGAAGAGTCAACTTGCTGATTTTTTTGGATCTGTTTGTTTAATTTTTTATTTTGAAATAATTATGCATTCACAAGAAGTTGCAAAGATGGTACATTCTGTATCTTTCACCTAAGTCCCTACCATGGTTGTAGCTTACATAATTATAGAAAATATCAAAACCAGGAGATTGACCTTGGTACAGTGTGTGTGTGTAGAGTTCTGAGTCATTTATTTTATCACATGTAAACATTAGGGTAACCACTACTGCAATCCAGATAGAGAACTATTTCATCCTCACAAACATCCTCATGTTGCCCCTCTGTGGTCACACCCGGCTCCTCACCTACACCATGTGAATCCCTGGCAACCAATTAATATGTTCTTAATTGCTATGATTTTTTCATTTTGAGAATGTTATATAAATGGAATAATAAAGTATGTGATCTTTTGAGATTGGCTTTTTTTTCACTCAGTATAATTCCCTTAAATCCATTCAAGTTTTTGTTGTATCAATAGATCATTCCCTTTTTATTACTGAAACATATTCCTGGTATGAGTTTACCATAGTTTAATCATTTACCTATTGGGGGGCATTTTGGTTGTTTCCAGTTTGAGCTATTACAAATAAAGCTGCTAGGAATAGTCATGTGCAGATTATGTAAATGTTAAGTCTTCATTTTTCTGGGACAAATACCCAGGAATGCAATTGCTGGGTCATATAGTTAAGTGTATATTTAGGGTTTTTTTTTCCTTTTAAGAAAGAGCCAAACTATTTTCCAGAGTGACTGTATTATTTTACAATCCCACCAGCAATATATGAGAAATCCTGTTTCTTGACATCTTCACCAGCATTTGGTAGGGTCACTAATTTTTATTTTAGCTGTTCTAATTGGTGTCTGGTGATTCTCCTTATTAATTTGCATTTTATTAATGGCTAGTGATGTTGAACATCTTTTCATAGCTTATTTGCCAAACATCTGTCCCTGCGGTAAAATGTCTCTTAATTTCTTTTGCCCATTTTCTGATTGGATTGTCTCTATTTTTGCTGTTGAGTTTTGAGAGTTCTTTATATATTCTAGACACAACACTTTGTTAGATATGTGGTTTGCAAATAGTTTTTCCAAACCTGTAGCTTCTTTTCATTTTTTCAACATGATCTTTCACATGGGAAAATTTTAAAATTTTGATCAAGTCTAATTATCTATTCTTTCTTTTATGGATGGTGCTTTTGATATCTTGTATGAGAACTTTTCACCAAGCCCTAGAACCCAGTGAATTTTTCTATGTTATCTTCTAAAAGTTTCACAGTTTTATGTTTTACATTTAAATCTATGATCTATTTTTGTTAACTTTTGTATTTGTTAAAAACATTATCTTTTTTATTGATTTTGAACTTTTATAAAAAATCAGTTTGCTCTATTTGTGTGTGTTTATTTCTATGCTCTTTATCCTGGTCATTGAACTATATATCTATCCTTCCACACTGGCTTATACTATAGATTTTCATGGTAAGTCTTAATATTTTCTAACTTTATTCTGGTTTCCCTAAATTGTTTTAGCTATTCTAGTTTCTTTGCCTTTCCATATGCATTTTGGAATAAGCTTGTCTATATTTACAAAAACAAATTTTGTTGAGAGTTGACATTTTATTATGTTGAATCTTCCTATCCATAAAAGTGATACGCCTCTCCAGTTATTTAGGTATTGTTTGGTTCCTTTCATCAGGGTTTTCTTGGTTTTATCATCCTCTATAAAATTATTTATAACCAAAAATATTTCCTTTTTTGGGAACCATTGTATATGGCATTGGATTTTTAGTTTTGGTTTCCAGTTGTTCATTGTTGATACTTGGAAATAAGATTAATGTTCATGTGTTGCTCTTGTATCCATAAACTTTGATAAAGTAATATATGATCATTTCTTAAGAGTGTTCTTGTGGATTCTTTGGGATTTTCTATATAGATAATGTCATCCATAAATATGAATGGTAATATTTCTTCTTTTCTAATCTGTATGTCTTTATTTCCTTTCCTTGCCATACTGCACTGACTAGTATCTATAGTATTAAGTTGAAAAGGAGAAGTGAGAGAGCATTTGGCCTTACATTTTGGCCTTTTTTTTTAACTTAAGAGAAAAACATTCATTCTTTCACCATTAAGTATGGTGTTAGCTGTAAGGTTTTTGTAGACTTCTTTACTAAGTTGAGATACTGACCATCTATTCTTAGTCTTCTGAACACTTTTAACATGCATGCATGCTGAATTTTGTCAAATGCTTTTTCTGCATTAATTAATGTGACTATTATGTTTTCTTCTTTAAATTGTTAATATGGTGGATTACGTTGATGATTTTGGAATATCGAACCAGCCTTGTTGTGTTCCTGGAATAAATTCCTCTTGTTCATAGTATATTATTATTTCCTCCCTTCTTCATGATTTGGTTTTATTTTTCTGTGTTTGGGGGATTTTTCTTATGTGAAAGCATGTATTATTGATGTCAGGCCTTTTTCCAAATACAAGCATTTAGTGCCAATTATTATCCTCTTAGTAATGCTTTATTGGATCTTGTTACATTTTATATGTCCTATTTTCATTTTCATTCAGTTCAGTGTATTTTAAAATTTTCCTTGAGATTTCCTCTTTATTCAATTATTTTAAAATGTACATTTGAATTTCCAAGTGTTTGGAGGCTTTTCTCTTCTCATGCTCATTTTTATATAATTTAAAACTTATACTGTGGACACATTGTAGTAGAATGCAATTAGGTTTAGTTACTTTACATGGATTTGAAAAAACTTTTTAAACATTAATTTTATGTAGTGGTTCTCAATTTTTTGTGCCGATAGGAATTCCCTAAAAATATGACCCTCAAGCTACTGGGGATGTGTTTATTAGAAGAAGTTCACAGAGACAGAAATAATGGCAAGGGATCAAGAGCCCAGGAGAGGGGCTCAATCCTTAGGCTCCAGTGCCTTTACATTGCATGATCAGAGAAGCCCAGGGCCTGTGTAGACAGGGACTAGGACCAGCACTGTGATGAGCAGGGCATGGACCTAGCCCTTCTCCATCAAATAAGCACTTGAGGTGAGGAGAGTACCAGCCTTTCCCCTGCTGTCAGCATTGAGGTCCATGCTTCTGGCTGTAGGGTCTGAGTCAGCCAGCAGCATTCACCCAGCTTTGATGGCCTTAAACCTGGCAATAGGCAGTGTTTATGAAAACTTGAAGGAGGCTGGCCTGCAGGGAAGTAGTCTTGTAAAATGTAACCCTACCTCCTTGCCACTTCAACAATCAAAATATTTGGCTGTGATAGTGGCTCACACCTGTAATCCCAGCACTTTGGCTTACTAAGGTAGGAGGATCACTTGAGGCCAGGAGCTCAAGACAAACCTAGGTAACATAATGAGACCCTATCTCTACAAAAAATTTTTAAAAATTAGCTGGGCACGTGGTGCGTGCCTGCAGTCCCAACTACTCAAGGAGGCTGAGGCGGGAGAATCCTTTCATCTCAAGGGTTCAAGGCTGCAGTGAGCTGTGATGGTCTTACTCCCCTCCCTCCCCAAAAAAGCATAGAACTTTTCATGGGGGGTCCCATCATTCATTTTACAAAGACTATTAACATCATTTAATAAAAGAAATGACATCCTAACCCCCTAATTAGGTAGGAAATACATTTTGCCCAATAAGCAATAGTTTGCCCTAAGACAATATACCATTAGCAACTTCCACGTGTATATACATTTTCCACAATTTCTTCATCATGCTGCTGAGCAATGAAAAGTTGATACTTGAGAACTTCTCAGATAATTGATGTGCTATCAACAGCATTTCTGAAAGCAGGAATCTGACAGGCCAACAGTGGCAGTGTGGGCAAAGAGGTGAAGAGACAAGAGCTGCAGATGGCTATGCGCTGTGAGTAAGGGCTGTTCTCTGTCCCCTACCCCATCCCTTTTCAGCTCCTTTGTATCTCTGCCATCTGCAAATGATGACAGTGCCCAAGGAAGACTACCTAGACATCCTGATAAGTTATTGGCCGAATTGCCCCTATCTGACAGGAAGGTCAACTCTAAGCCAGACAGCCCAAATCCTCCCTGAAACACATCACCCCCACCTGCTGCTTAACAATGCCCTTCAAGCAAAGACACTTTACATCTGTAAAAGTTGTTCTATTAACAAATGGTTTCTGGTTTGGAAATATGGTGACTCCCTGCCCTGCCTGCCCTATTCTTGGAGAAACATGACATTTTGCAGGGAAGACCCATCTAGTGAGCCTAAAGTATCACTGTCTATTGACTCTGGTTCTTCAGAAAATGCTTTGAATCATGGTTAATAATGGCAGAGTTAGTTATTCACCACCCTCACTATCATGGTGCTTTCCTCGGGATCACTGACCAAGCTTTACCTTGATGAATACGATGTACAAAATGCTGCCCAGCCCCTGCCTCATTCTCTTAGACAAGCCACAGCCATGTTGCCTGCTGGGGTAAGGTACTCCTCTGCACATCCTGCAGATAGTGGTCATTTGCTTGGATCCATGAACACATCACCTGCTTAAACTGTTATTTCACAATGCTGTTTTTGCAAGGATTGTTTAACATATGAAAATCAATCAATGTCATACATCACAGTAACAGAAAAAATGACAGAAACTTCATGATCATCTCGAATGATGCAGAAAAGCATTTAACAAAATTCAACACCCTTTCATGATTTAAAACACTCAACAAACTATGAATAGAAGGAAAATACTACAACATGATAAAAGCCCTATGTGAAATGCCTACAATAACATTATATTCAATGATGGAAGACCAAAAGCCTTTCCTCTAAGTACAGGAACAAGGCAAGGATGCCCACTCTCACCACTACTATTCAACATAGTACTGGAAGTCCTAGCCAGAGAAATTAGACAACAACAAGGTATAAAAGATATCCAAATTAGATAGGAAGAAGTAAAATTATCTCTGTTCACATATCACATGATTTTATATGTAGAAAACCCTAAAGAGTCCACAAAAATCATGTGAAAACTAATAAAAGAATTCAGCAAAGTTACATAATACAAAATTAACATGTAAAAATCCATTGTATATCTATATGCTAACAATGACTGCTCTAAAAAGAAAATTAAGACAATAATTCTATTTATAATAGCATTAAAAAGAATAAAATACTTAGAAATAAACTTAACCAAGGAGGCAAAAGACTTATATGCTGAAAACTACAAGAATGCTATAAGAGAAAGGACACAATAAAAAAAGAAAACTACAGACCAACATCCCTTATGAATAAAGATGCAAAAAAAGTCCCCAACAAAATATTAGCAAATCAAATTCAATACACATAAAAAAATAATTCACCACAACCAAGTGGACTTCATTCCAGGGATACAAAGATGTTTCAACTTACATAAATCAATAAATGTAATTCACTACATAAACAGAAGCAAAAACAAAGATCACATGATCATCTCAATAGATACAGAAAAAGCATTTGACAAAATCCAGCACCTTTTCATGATAAAAAACCCTCAACAAACTAAGCATAGAAGAAACATACCTCAACATTATAAAAGCCATATATGATAACCCACAACCAACATCATACCAAATGGGAAAACTTGAAAGCATTCCCCCTAAGAACTGGAACAAGACAAGGGTGCCTACTGTTACCACTTCTGTTCAACATAGTACTGGAGGTCTAGCCAGAGCAATCAGGCAAGATAAAGAAAGATAGGGTATCCAAATTAGGAAAGAGGAGGTGAAACTTTCCCTTTTCACTGATGATATGATTTTGTATCTAGAAAATCCCAAAGACTCCACCAAAAACCTCCTAGAATTGATAAATAAATTCAACACACTCTCAGGTTAGAAAGTCAATGTACAGAAATCAGTAGAATTTATATATTCTAATAGCAGTCAAGCTGAGACTGAAATCAAACACTCAATACTATTCACGAAGAAAATAATGTACTTACGAATGTACTTAACCAAGGAAGTGAAAGATCTCTACAAGGAGAATTATGAAACACTGGTGAAAGAAATCATAGATGACACAAACAAATATAAAAACATATCATGCTCATGGATTGATAGAATCAACATTGTTAAAATGTCCATACTGCCCAATGTGTCTTACAGTGACTGACAGTCCATGTCAAAATACCAATGTCATATTTCACAGATCTATAAGAAATAATTCTACACTTCATTTGGAATCAAAAAAGAGTCTTGGCTGGGCACAGTGGCTCAGGCCTATAATCCTAGCACTCTGGGAGGCCGAGGCAGGCAGATCACTCAAGGTCAGGAGTTTAAAACCAGCCTGAGCAAGAGGGAGACACTGTCTCTACTAAAAATAGAAAGAAAGTAATTGGCCAACTAAAAATATACAGAAAAAATTAGCCGGGCATGGTGGCACATGCCTGTAGTCCCAGCTATTCGGGAGGCTGAGGCAGAAGGCTTGCTAGAGCCCAGGAGTTTGAGGTTGCTATGAGCTAGGCTAACACCATGGCATTCTAGTACAGGCAACAGAGTGAGACTCTGTCTCAAAAAAAAAAAAAAAAAAAAAAAGAGCCTTAATAGCCAAAGCAGTCTTAAGCAAAAAGAACAAATCAGGATGCATCACATTACCAGACTTCAAACTATACTACAAAACTATAGTAACCAAAACAGCATAGTACTGCTATGAAAGTAGAGACATAGACCAATGGAACAGAACAGAGAACCCAAATATAAAACCATCTACCTCCAACTGATTTTTGACAAAGCAGACAAAAATATATACTAGAGAAAGGAAGTCCTATTCAAATGGTGCTGGGAAAACTGGATAGCCACATGCAGAAGAATGAAACAGGACCTATATCTCTTTCTAAATACAAAACTTAATTCAAGATGGATAAAAGACTTAAATGTAAGGCATGAAACCATAAAAATTCTAGAAGAAAATGTAGGAAAAACTATTCTAGACATTGGCCTAGGCAAAGAGTTTATGAAGAAGACCCCAAAGGCAATTACAGCAACAACAAAACTAAATAAATGGGACTTGATTAAATTAAAAGGCCTCTGCACAGCAAAGGAAATAATCAACAGAGTAAGTAGACAACCTAAAGAATGGGACAAAATATTTGCAAACTATACATCCAACAAAATGACTAATATTCATAATCTACAAAGAACTCAAACAAATCAGCAAGAAAAAAAAAACCCACTAAAAAGTGGGCAAAAGATGTGAACAGAAGTTTTTCAAAAGAAGATAAGACAAATGGCTAATGAACATATGAAACAATATTCAACATCACTAATCATCAGGGAAATACAGGTTAAAACCACAATGAGATATCACCTTACTCCTGTCAGAATGGCCATTATTAAAAAAATCAAAAAACAATAGATGCAAGCATGGACGCAGAGAGAAAGGAACATTTATATGCTGTTGGTGGGGCTGCAAATTAGTACAACTTCTATGGAAAATAGTGTGGAGATTACTCAAAGAAATAACTAGAGACTTACCATTTGACCCAGCAATCCCACTACTGTGTATGTACCTAAAGGGAAAGAAGTCATTGCATCAAAAATACACCTGCACCCAAATGTTTATGGCAGCACAATTCACAGTTACAAAATGTGGAATGAACCTAAGTGCCTGTCAATTAATCAGTGGATTAACAAAATGTGGCATATTTGCACCAATTACTCAGCCATAACAAATGAAATAATGCCTTTTGCAGTAATTTTGGTGGAACCTGGAGACTGTTATCCTAAGTGAAGTATCTTAGGAATGGAACAGCAAACACCACATGTACTCTCTAACAATTTGGGACTAATAGATGGGCACACATGGGCAGACAGAAAAGTAAAGGTCATTGGAAATCAAGAATGGGGGAGACGTAAAAACCTACCTATCAGGTGCAATGAACACTATTCAAGTGATGGGCACACCAATAGCCCTGACTTAAGCATTATAAAAGCTATCCATGTAACAAAAATGTTTATGCCCCCTTAATACTTTGAAATTAAAAAATACTTTATTGCTAAAAAAAGAGAATGCTACAAGGAATCAAAAAAGATACAAATGGAAAGACATCCCATGTATGTGGATTGGAAGACTTAATATTGTTAAAATGTCCATACTACCTAAAGCAATCTACAGATTCTATACAATTCCTATCAAAATCCCAACAATTTTTTTTTTTTTTTGCTGAAATAGAAAAACCTATCCTAAAATTCACATAGACTCCCAAGGGATTCTGAATAGCCAAAACAATCTTGAAGAAGAACAAAATTGGAGGTCACACATTTCCTGCTTTCAAAACATATTACAAAGCAACAGTTTTCAAGATGATATGCTAATAATACTGGCACAAGGACATATAGACCAATGGAACAGAATAGAGAGCCCAGAAATAATCCCTTATATATATGGTCAAATGATCTTCAACAGGGTGCAAGGACTACACAATGGAGAAAGAACAATCTCTTCATAAAATAGTTTTGAGAAAACCGGATGTTCACATGCAAAAGAATGAAGTTGGATCCTTACCTTATACCACATTCAAATATTAACTCAAAATGAATTAAAGGTCTAAATATAAGACCTAAAACTATAAAATTCTGAGAATAAAACACGCGGAGAAATCTTCAGGACATTGGGTTTGGCAATTATTTCTAGGACATGACAAAAATTACAGGCAACAGAAGCAAAAATAAACAAATGAAATACATAAAACTTTAAAACTTCTGTACATCCAAAAAATTAAAAGAGTGAAAAGAAAATCTACTCCAGAAGGGGAGAAAACATTTGCAAATCATATTTTTCATAAGGGGTTGATATCCAGAATGTATAAGGAACTCCTATATTCAATAACAACAAAAAACAAACAACCTGATTTAAAAATGCGCAAAGCATGCTTCACAACTACGGACTGTATCCATGTAACAAAACTGCAGTTGTATCCCCTAAATCTAGAAAAACAAAACAAAAAAAGGGGTGGAAAAAGGGGCAAAGGACTTCAATAGACAATTCTCCAAAGCAGATAAACAAATGGTCTACAAACATAGAAAAAGATGTTCAACATCACTAGCACAAGAGAAATACAAATCAAAATTACAATGAGATTCTACCTTATATCCATTAGGATGGCCACTATCAAAAGAACAGAAAATAACATGTTGGGGAGGATGTGGAGAAATTGGAACACTTGTGCACTGTTGGTGGGAATGTAAAATGGTGTATCCCTTGTGGAAAAGAGTATGGAGGCAGCTCAAATAAAGAAAAATAGAATTGTCATATTATCGTATAATAATTATATATGATTATATAATATAATCACCATATAACACCATTTCTGAGTATATATTCTAAAGAATTCAAAGCAGGATCTCAAAAAGATACTTGTGAACCCGTGTTCATTGCATCATCATTCACAATAGCCAGAGGTGGAAGCGATCCAAATGTGCATTGATGGATGAAAGGGTAAGGTATGGCACATATATATAATACAATGGAATATTAAACTGCCTTCAAAAAGAAGGAAATCTTGTCACATGCTACAACATAAATGAATCTCAAGAACATTATGCTAAGTGAACTAAACCAATTACCAAAAGACAAATAAATTCCCTCATAGGAAGTATTTAAAGTAGTCAAAAATCATAGAAACAGAAAGTAGAAAGGTGGTTGCCAAGGGCTGAGAGGAGGAAAATTAATGTTTAATGTATATAGAATTTCAGTTTTGAAAGATGAAAAATTTCTAAAGATCTTTTGCACAATGTGAATATACTTAACAAAATGAACTGTAACTGTACACTTAAAAATGGTTAAGATGGATTTTAAAAAAGGAAGAAGCTTAATAATAAATCTTCATGACCTAGAACTAGTTTATGGCTTCTTACATATGACACCAAAAACACAAGGAACAAAAGAAAAATAGAGAAGTTGTACTTAATTCAAAGTAAAAACTTTCGTGCTTCAAAGAGCACTATCAAGAAAGTAAAAAATAACCTATGGAATGGGAGAATTGTTTTGCAAATTATATATTGGAAAGGGATTTTTATCTAGAATATATGAGTTCTTTAACTCAATAATAAAAGACAAATCAATTAAAAATGGGCAAAGCTTGAATACACATTGCCCCAGGAAGATATATAAACGGACAATAAGCATGTGAAAAGCAGCTCAACATCAGGGAAATGCAAATCAAAACTACAATGAGATGCAACTTCAGAACCACTAGGATGAATATTTTCAAAAAGACAGATGACAACAAATATTGAATAGAAGGTGGACAGCAATTGGAACCTTCATACACAGATAGTGGGTATATAAAATGATGCATTTGCATTGAGAACAATACCTTCTGTAAAGGTTAAACATAGAGTTTCCATGTGACCCAGCAATTCTTTTAGGCATATAGCCATGAGAATTGACAACATACATCTCCACAAAACTTTGTACATGACTGTTCTTAGCAACATTATTCATAATAGACAAGAAGTGAAAACAACCTAAATGTTCATCAGTTGATGAATGGATAAAGAAATTTTAGTATATCTACCCAGTACAATATTATTCAGCAATAAGAATGTTTAATTTAACAATACAATAGTGCTAAAACACGGGTGAATCTTTGAAATATTATTCTGAGTGAAAGAAGATAGACATAAAAGGCACTTATGATATGATTACATTCATATGAAAGTCCAGAGTATGGAAAACTATATAGACAGAAAGCAAGTGAGTGGTTGCTCAGGGCTGGAGCATATAGATGAGGGGACGGGGTGATAGCTAAAGGATAAGGGGTTTCTTTTGGAAGTGATGAAAATGTTCTAAAATTTATTATGGTGACAGCTGCAAATTCTATGAATATACCTATTGTGGTGATGTTGCAAATTATGTAGAAAAACCATAAAATTGTACAATTTTTGTCACTTTTTATTTTTCAATTACTTTAACACTTACTTTTCCACCTGTGAAGAACTATATGATTTAAATGGGTGAATGTATTCTACATAAATGACTTAATAAAGCTTTTATTTAAAAAATGAGATGAAGCAAAAATGATAAGATATTAATATTGCCTACATTTACATGGAGACTATATTGCTTTCAATTATATTTTTTCTACATGGTTGAAACATTCCTAAAAACACTATGAATTTTCTTTTAAAAAGAGAAAACATCTGTTTTCGTTTCCTAGGCTAAAGCAGGAGGATCATTTGAAATCCGAAGTTCTAGACCAGCCTGAGCAACATAGTGAGACCCCCCCATCTCCACAAAGGTAAAAACAAAAAACATTAACTGGGCATGGTGGTATGCCATGGCCTGTTTATAGGATGAGGAATGAACACAGAACACAAAGGAAAGACACAGACACACAAAGACAGTACATGACTCGAGTGCCAAATGCACTGGTCAGTTTATTTTTACACTCTAAAAAATCAAAGTTAGTTCCTTATACATGACCACCCAGGCATTAAGGCAATGGCCAAAAATTACAGAACACATAGCCTTAAGGACACAGATGTCCCCTGATTCAAGGTTTCCGGGTGGTTGTTCTAGGTGCCAGGCATAGATCACAGACCAAGATTAGTAAGGTTGGGCAAGGCAGCCATGGTTCCTCTAGGCTGGCCCCTGGCAGCTGTGCTGTCTTAGGTTGTTACTCCCTGAGGAATCTTACCTGTCATTGACTAACCAGACATCTTATGGGGTTAAGCAGCAATCCTAGGAACAATATGTTTATGATGTGGCCTCTAGACCCCCACTGCCATGGGGTTGGGAAGCTCTTGCCTATTTACAGAAACTCAGGTCCTTTGTTATGCCTCTAGGCAGCAACCTTGTTTGTCACAGGGACCCTGTCCAGAACACATTTACTTATAAATGCTCTGGGCAGAGCATTATACATTACTCACTAAATTTAATTCTGAAACCAGGAAATATAATGTCAGTCCCCAAAAGTGGTGTGTACCTCTAGTCCCACCTACTCAGGAGGATGAGGAAGGAGGATCACATAAAGAATTCAAGGGAATTCGAGGATACAGTTAGTTCTGATTCTGCCACTTGTTCTCCAGCCTGGGCAGCATAGCAAGATTCTGTCTTAAAAAAAATAAATAAATAAAATAAATAAATAGAGTAAAAAAAAAAAAAAACCAACCAGTGGATATGAATGATGGAAGTCTTATGATCTATGGACACTTGATATGGCCTTACTCAGAAGAACTCAAAACAATGGCTTCCTGCAGGGACAAACTGCCCAGCCATGAAGGCGGAGGGCTCTGGAGCCAAGCCACCCACTGCCGCCCAGAGGCACGGGGCGGTAGAGTGGGACCTGGCTCAGCCTCACCGCCTCGTGGCTTCCTGTGGAGACTCCATGAGCGCACAGGGAAGCGAAGCCCCCAGGACAGCGGCGGGATACGCGGAGCGCCTGCTGTGTGAGCACCACGGTTTCCCTCGGCGTCCAGCGCGATGATGTTGTTGGTTTTGGAGATTCTCCTACGCTTCGTTCCACCGCTCTCCCTATGCATAGCTCACACGCTGTACTTGCGACGCTTCTTCATTCTTGCTGGCGGCTCTGATGCGTGGTTTCCAGGTACCTGTCAGGAAGGAAGCTCCCGAGATGAGGGAGCTCGTCCTAGTCAGCATGGGCCACTGTGACACAGTGCCGTAGCCTGGAGGCTGAACGAACAGACACGCACTTGTCACAGTCTGGAGGACGGAGGTCCGGGGTGAGAGCACCAGCGTGGCCGGGCTCTGGCCAAGGCCTTCGTCCTGGCTTGCACCGTGTCCTCACGTCGGGGAGAGAGACGCAGCTCTGGGTCTCTTTCTCTTCTTCTCTGGACACAAACGTCACCATTAGGCCCCACCCTCATGACCTCGTTTAAGCCTAATTACCTCCCAAAGTTCCCACCTCCAAATATCATCACGTCCGGGTTGGGTCTTCCACATAGGAATTTGGGGGACACATTCACTCTCTAAGAGCCACCAGTCCGCCCCACTATACGATTCAGGGGTGGACTGTAGAGTCCAAGGGGACACAGAGGTGGCGGAAGCCCAGGTGCTGCCTCCTTCTGGAGACTGGTGGGCCACTACTGGGACAAGCCAGACAAGAGGCAGGTGAGCGAGGAGCAGTAGCACGAGCCCCGACGTGTGGTCAGATGCTGTCCATCCCTGACTGGGGGCCCACGCACGCCACTGGTCTCCACTCCCCACGTTTGCCCTGATGGCCTGACATGTGCTCAGCTGGACACCAGGGACACGGCAGGTCGGGTCACAGGTGGAGAAGCCCCTTGCCCACCAGGGCCTGCACAGTGGGGTGTTCTGGAAGCTTCTGGACCTCAGGGCCATGGTGTGCTGGCCCACACCTCACTGTCCAAGCCCAGCACAAACCCTGGGCCTCCTTCTCGATGTGGAGACCAACCTGGGAACAGAAAAGGGGTGACATCCAGGAAAAGCTCCTCCAAGAATCAACTGTCCTTCACAAAGCCAAAGAGGACAGGCAGGACTTGGGTGCTGCCCACGGGGAACGGGAGAAGGGAAGGTGATGGAGGAGCATCTGTCCGACTGACCGACAGGTTCCTTGGGCAGATGGGACAGGTGAGGGCCCAGACCTGGCACCCTTTGTCACCCAGCAGAAGGGCCAGGCCTCAGTAGACAGCTGTGCCCCACCTGCCGCTGCTGCTCAGCCACCTCCTCCATCGCCGTGATCACGGCTCTGCTCGGCAGGCAGCACCAGGGCTGACGCTCCGGGAGTCACAACTGTCCCCACCCCTCTCAGGCCCTCAAGGAGGCATCAGAATTGAGAACCTGGAGAAAGGGTTGGCCGGGAGGACAGGAGGGCAGGTGCTGGGTCCTGTCCATGCCAGGATCAGAGATTCTGAGAGGCAGGCTGGGACGAAGGGGTGGAGAGATTGGCCACGAATACGGGATGAGGGG